>JAXGGA010000974.1:0-175613 GCA_038373865.1 Uloborus plumipes
TTGTGTTATTTTCAACACAAGAATGCTCACTGCATTCCATTTTCCTTCTTTTTAAAACGCTTATATATTTAAAAATCGCGATAAAACGTTCCCGGATCGGTCCCGTTTTACAAAAATAGAGATCGCAAAAATGAACCCTTTTGGTGACAAAGAATGACAATCGTGCTGTTTTAACACAAAAATGTTCAGTGCATTTCAATTTCCTTCTTTTCAAAACATTTATATTTAAAAATCGCGGCAAAAGGTTCCCGATCATTTCAGAAAGTTTTTTTTTTTTTTTCCTTTTATAATGAAACAATCTTTTTGGAAGATTTATTTTAAACGTGGGATGCATGAAACATGACACCAAAATAAGTAATTTTCATACTGAATAATAGGCTATCATTTCCAAATTACTTACGTGCCCGATTTCCACTTGTTCATGTGAAAGGTCATTACTCAATATTTTAATTTTTTGACGCATTTTACAACGCATTTAGCTTGATTTAAAGTGAAATACGTCATCCAAAAACTAAGCGTCGTTTTTTTCCAATTTTAGTGACGGCTTCGATCGATGTACTTAAAGAAATTTTTCACAAATTTTTCCAAACTTTTATTTCAGTATTATTTAAAATATGTATTGTATATTCGGCAGCAGTGTCATAATCACACTTTTAACTTTGATTACCCGTCAATTGTCATAAATTACGAAATAAGAGCTTTTCTAACTATGAAATTCGTAAAATTAGCTCGAGTTCCAACACTTGTGTTTGAAAACCTTAAAAAATATTTGATTGCTACTATAGTAAGGCTTGAATTCCGTAGGAAGTAGTTGCATTGTGCGAATTCATCGATGAATTCGTGTGACATGTGCACTCAATGACATGTGCACTCAAAAAGAAACCCGTCGCTTGGCAATTGTTGCATTAACACATGCTTCGGGAAAATTGCACGTTTTTTTTCTCGCACCATTTTTAATAGTGGTGCAAGGCGAGTTTTACTGGTCTGGATCCAGTGGATTAGCAGCAATTTTGAGCTCAGTATACACGTATATTTGGCTACTAAAAATTTGAAGTGGCTACCAAAGTTTTTGGGGTTAGTAGCCACTGGCTACCAAAGAAAAAAACCAGTCTACACCATTATTTTGATAGGACTGCGCTAAAGGTTAAGAACATTATTTGATGTAATATGCCTATAGAACTTAAGTAAACCTTCATACTTCCATCCAACTTCTTTCTCATCACCAGGGCATAATTTCTATCAAAAGAAGTGAGTCCAAAAGTACCCACAGCTTATTTTGTCGTGTGAATAGCATGACTTTTGCCTAAAATACCTATTAAATTTCTTAAGTACGGGAGCTTTACTCCCGAAACAAATTAAGCCTTGTTAACCATTAACACTACTTATACCTGTAACATAATCAATCATTATGATTGGTTAAGTATTCCATAATAACAATTTTAAATGATTAAAATATATTTACCTAATATATATCAGTTGTTTAAAATCTTATTTATCAAATCCATATGGTGAAGGGTCCTCATTTTTTTTTGCCCTCATTTCAAATGTCTATGGGGCTCCTAATCTTTAATCCGGCCCTGACTGTGAGTCTTAACTTTGGACTTGCAAAATTACAGACAAAAAGATGCATGCCCAAAGAATTATTAAAGTAAGTTATATTGAAATGCATGAGTTCCTATTTTTTACAAAAGTATTTAATATTTTGAAATTGCCTAAGAGAAGAAGTATATAGATTAGAATATTAAATTTTCCTGTTTAAACTCTTTTTGTTTGTACATTTTATAAGTACTTGAAAAATTTTATATTTAAGCTTGTAACCTTTTGGATCCGGGCTGTTTTTTGGAAATTTTTCTTTCGACCCAGGTAGTACGACACTTGAACCACAGATTTCTTTTCCATTGAAAAGAGAAGGTATAAACTGTCGTACCAGACGTATGAAACCTTAAAAAAAACACTGTGCTCCAAAGGGTTCGAGTGAAAATTTTAACCCCGTCCTCTAAGGAAAAGACTTATGGTACAACATATGTACCGCCCGGTTCCTAAAGGTTAACCTTAAAAGTAAATAGATCAGCTTGGTTTAAGACAATTTACTAAGAGCAATGAAAATAATTTCACAAAATAGCAGGCTCAGATTTCATTGGATTTTCTTCTGTAGAATACATTATGTTTTATCAAAATTGCATAGCAAACTTTTTAAATCGGTGAACCTTATGTACTAAATTATATTGTTTGTAAATATCCAGACTTTTTTTCTAGTTTTTGTCAGTTTTTTCGATTTTTGCCACTCTGTCCCGGCAAATATACCAGCCAAATGACTTACCCTAACAGAAACACACGTACCTGTTGCAATTCATCAAGTCAAATTTCAGTTTTTATTTCTTTTTCTTTGTATAGAAATCAATTTTTATCTGACAATCTCCACACGTGCTTTTCTTTCAGCATTTTTTATTTGGGTATAATCTCCAATTTCATGTAATTGCAGCATTTTGCAGTTTTTATCTCTGTACTGTGCATCCAAATCCCTTTTGTTCTTATTTCAGTATGAGAGTGGATATAAACCAAAATGTCTTGGCCAGTGGGAAGTCCCCAAGAAATTTCGTGAAGTAAGTTTCTTTTTGTATCTCCTTATGTTTACAGTATCTTTCGTATGGAAAGTGTCGGGAACATGCCACTAATAACGTAATTATGTGAATAAGTAGCATTTGTTTCTTCGAATTGCTCCATGCAATAAATTCACTTTGTAACTGGGTCATTCCGACGAAAATGGTACAAATCATGTCTGAGACTTTAGAATTTTTTAAAATCAATTTTAATAGCTACCGCCCATTAAGTGTATTTTTTATTGGTTCTCCATTTAATTTTGTGCCGTCAAGTATCAATTGATTAGGTATAATCCATTTAGAAAGGACACAAAAAAAATTACTTTTGTCAGAAGAAGGAGAAAATGACGTGTCCCAGCTTCAAATTGCTAGAGTTTAAAGTGATTTAAAATTAAAACTGAAATGTAACAACAAAATAAATGACACTGCACTGCACAAAAGATGCTTCTGACACCATTTCTGCAGATTATTACGCAAATGAAAAAAAAATTTCCCCAAAAAACACTATTATTTATCCATGTCCCTAGATTTTCTATGTTTCGAATTGTCCACTCTGTTACAAGCCTTTTGGAAATAAAATAAACAATTGCATTCAATCTGATATATTTTTTAAAAAATATAGGTAGTATAACTGCTGTGATTAGCTTGCTACATTAAATTATGTAGTGAACAACCAGGGTGAGCCTCATTCTTGTCTTATGATAGTTAATTTGAACTGCTGGATGTCCACTCTGTTAGAGCCAATTTCATGATGAAAAAAATAAATTTTTTCTTGAAATTGCAGACAGACTTAGTTTTAGGCTGTTTATTCCACTTTATGCTTGTTTTGTGATTCTAACTTTTCTTTGTGATTATAAAGATTTTTTTAAAGGCTTATATGTCCACTCTGTTACACAAAGCGATCAAAATATTTAAAATCCTTTCATAAATGAGTCATGTACTAGTTATTTACATTTCATTATACATAAATAAATGGAAACTCAATAAAAAATTATGATTAGTTGGTGGAAATTATTTAAATTGATAATCTTAAGTAGAGTTTCAGACATGATTTGTATCATTTTCGTCGGAATGGCCCAACTGCTAAACGCAAAAAGCATTTTTTGTTGAGAACTTATGTCCAGGGATGGCTAGTTTTTGATGTATGACGATGTTTAACAGTTTTAACTATGATTGAAACTCTCATGTCAGAAACCTTTAGTTTTTTTCAATTTTCATTAGGGACAGTTACAGGGTTCACCACAGCGGGCCAAAAAAACCCACCCGGGTTTTTTTGGGTGGGCCCACTTGAAAAAACCCACTATGTCGGTAAAGTGGGTTTTTTAAAGATTTATGTCACATTGAAAACATTTTTTCGGATACAAATTAAGTATTAGAACTATTATGACAACGTCAAGTCTACCTATTGGTATTGATCTATTTTGTTATGATATTTAATGTGTTATAATATTTAGTCTTGATCAATACCAGGTTCAAAAATTGCCATTTTGCATTCTGGGTAATTTATTTACTACCCTGCGGTTGGGCAGTCCCAGGAATACATGTTAAATGGACGAGATATCTCGTCATAAACTGCAAGGTGGTTAAGTAACTGAAATTAAAACTGCATATGAATTTCTTTTGTTTTTGATTCTTAGAAGACCAAAAAGAGCAATAATTATTTCAATCAATTTCTTGTTTTTACTTCCTTTTACATAGTAAAGGAAGTATTGTGATCGTGAAAAAAAATTCACTCAAATTTGAGTATAAATTTTGATTTTGCTCACCCCCGAATGAATGTTCAGTTGTTTTTTCAACCTGTCAGCATGTGCATATGTACTAGGGGTGCGACATCGAAGGCAAAACATCAATGTTTCGCGACATCGATGTTTCGAAATTAAGACATCGATGGTATTGATGCATCGACCAAAGAACATCGATGTTTTCAAACATCGATGTTTCAAAACTTCGACTTTTTTTTATTAAAATTACTTACACATTTAAATGTACAGCAATACAGTAACTCCCCAATACATTGCGCCTCTTTATATCACTCAATTATATTCATCTTTTGTCTCCTGAAAAACATCAACCGTACGACATCGATATCAATTATAGAAATTTTTTTTAGTGAGATCGATACTGCAACTTTTGATTGACTATATAACTTTCATTTATCGCATATTTTGATGAAACTTTTTTTGTTGAAATGTAAAACACTATCGAAAAAAAATTCTAAAGTATAACAAAAACAACGATGTTTAAAAATCATTGACCGTAAATCATCGGTAATAATTTAAAAAAAAAAAAAAAACTAATTCAATACGATAGATATTGCAACTGTTAAAGATGAATCTTTTTTATTGCATATTTTTATTGTTTCCTTGCTGAAGTGTAAAACAGACAACGAAAGAAAAAAAAAAAATATAAAAAAACATCGAAGGCGAAATAGTGATCATTAAGACATCAACCTTAAGACATCGATGGTAACTATCAAAAACGTCTTCTAATGAGATTGATAGTGTAACGGCTGATTAACAAAAAGCTTTTGGCTACATATCTCGATGATTTTTTTTTTTTTTTTGCTGAAACGTAAAACATTCACATAAAGAATAATAATGAGATAAATAAAATTTTTAAAAAATGGCGAAAGCAAATGAGAAATGTTTTAGAAACATCGAGAGCAAAACATCGATAATAATCATAGAAAATGTGTTTTAATGAGATTAATACTGAAACTCCTGATTAGGGATGAAAACTTCTTAATACGTCTGCACATCGCATATTTTTATCAAGCTTTTTTTACTGGATTATAAAACATCGACATCGAAAACAACATCGAACCCAAAACATCGATGTTGGGAAAACATGGCCCCTCAAACATGGATGGTAAAAACATCGATGTTTCCAAAACATCGACATCCATGTCGTAGCCCAAATATGTACCTACCAACATATAAACAGCCGAAAATGGTTTTCAACCACCCCGGAGTTAATTAGGAGTTTTTTCCTGACGTCTGTATATACGTATGTATGTGTGTCGCATAACTCAAAAACTATATGCCGTAGAAACTTCTAGTTTGGTATGTAAGCTCTGAGGATGGTCTAGTTGTGCAACTTCCCTTGTGGTTGCATTTGAAAGTTCCCAAGGGGGTGTTTTACCCCTTTTCTAGGGTAAATCAATGTTAATTTCAATGCAGACTCAAGTGATATGAATTGGCGCGACCACTTGGCGATATGTTGCCAAGCTCTTGATCACCAAGTGTTTGACACCAAGTTGGCGACAAATTTTGAGAAAAATTTTTTTTTTGAATTTGGGTTCAACTTGGCGCTATTGGCGATATTTTGCGAAAAATTTACTGAATGATGTTAAAATCGGCAATATTTAGAAAATTAACCATTGTGAAACATTTTTCTGCACTGTTTCGTGGCAGATTAGGGGTGTAAATATTTGAATTGTTACCTTGCTCACTCCAAGCACTTTTTTTAACACTTTAGGCAACTACTAAGAAATTCCACGTAAAAGGAAGTAGTGTGGGGTCCATACCAGATTTTTTTTTCATTGTTGTGAAAAATCTTTTAATAAACTAATAAAGATCGTCTTTTATATAAGCTGCTTAAGGCTCGGTTGCCGAGTGAAAAAGTTACTTTTGAATAGTCACATAAAATTTTGCTATAAGTAGGCAACCTGTGTGATGACTACACCTGATTCCTTATTAAGTTACCATTGATACTTGATTATTTATATTCCCATATTATTACATGGAAATGTGTGCAAACATTCACATCTAGTAAGAGCGTCTTTATGCATTTAGAAAAAATCAGTATTATTACAATGTTTCTCCAAATTGTCTAGTAAAAAAATTTAGGAGGTCACAGTGGCCTTTTTTCAGGGTTCTCCTTATTCTATGAAAAGTACAAGTAGCAAGCTGTACTTAGATATACAATGTTTTAATAGAGAATGAATGATTTGAAAATTATTCTTGAAAAAACCCGAAAAAGTGCGGGTTTTTCATAAAAAAAC
Organism: Uloborus plumipes; assembly: GCA_038373865.1. Taxonomy (NCBI): domain Eukaryota; kingdom Metazoa; phylum Arthropoda; class Arachnida; order Araneae; family Uloboridae; genus Uloborus; species Uloborus plumipes. The sequence continues at coordinate 6,604 of JAXGGA010000974.1, forward strand.
TGAGAAAATCGGGCATTGGATCAAAAACCCCAGGCGGGCTGGACTTTTTCAAAAAAAACCCGCTTTTTTTTCAAGCCCTGGACAGTTGTTAGTGGTCTGAAGCTGCATTAGAAAAAAGTGGGTTAATCCAAAAATGTGGTCAAATATTAATGAAACTTAATGAAAACGAAATAATTTCATTCTTCGCACTTATTTTGTCCTTTAAAAGTCCCCTTTAAAAGGTCCCACCTAAATGTCCTAAAATTTTCACTTTAAAAAATCATGGAACCAAGAGAAAAACTGTTAATATTTAAAAATATTTTTCATCAAATGAATGTGTAAATAAACAAGTAAATGAATTAATGTATGAGGGAAAAAATAGTGAGTGAATAAGAAAATGAGTGAATGAGTAAATAAATTAATAAGTGAATAAATAAGTAAAGAGATATGAGTCAATAAATGAAGGAGTACTTAAGTGATTCAATAACTGTATGGATCAGTATAAATAAAATGAATTTTTTCTCTTTGCCCCGCATGTACATTTAAAATTGCATTGAATGTTTAAAATCAAAACATGCCTAACATGAATTAAAGAATTTCTAGACTGAATGTCGGCAGATCTTAATTAATCCTTAAAATTACAATTACAGGAACTTTTTGAAGTGCTAACACTTCTGGGGTTATCGGCCGTGGTCGGAATGAAAAAGATAATCCAGATATTTCATCTAGCTCTGCGGCTGACATCATCAGTGGTTAAGTTTCATGTGACTGATCAGTCTGGGCCAAGGCCAATAAGCCCGGAAATGTTATCTCTTAATATGGACACCGGCCGTGAAAGCCTTGAGCAGTTTTTACAAGAGCTTTATCATTTCATAATAACAAAAGTATTTTTGATAAGCCACAAAATATTGCAATATGTATTAATCACTTGTATTATTTTTTTCATTGATCCTTGAGGCTGTTTATTTTTTGACGAGAGTTAACTATATATTATGAAACTTAGATAAAATAGTGCCAGATAGGTGGCTCTGCAAACTGAAAATATTTTACCATTTAAATTTACCCTGCTGTTCACATTCACATATATATATATATATATATATATATATATATATATATATATATATATATATATATATATATATATATATGTATATATATATATATATATATATATATATATATATATATATATATATATATATAAAATTAAATATGCCTAAAAATTTCTTCATGTGTAAAATTGACCTTTTATAATTTAAATTTTTATCATGCCAAATGGCAGTCCACAAATAATATCACACTTTGTAGGGGGAAGGGTTTGAAATTGTGGATTTATTATAAAGAGAAGGGTGAATTTAACCAGTAGTTCAGTGTCATACATTTTTTAAATACAAATATGTTTACCGTAGCATGACTAAGGGAGGAGGTAAAGTGAAATATGACAAAAAAAAAGAAAGAAAATAAAAAATTCCACATGGCAAAATAACTTTGCTGAAAATTGGAATTTTCTCTTTACAAGCATCCGCCCAGTCGAGAAGGTTACACTTTTCCGTTAACGGATGAAAGTGGTCATTTTGTTGACCAAGAAAACCGACCTATTTTTAAAGAATGGAGCTCTTTTGTTGGAACATGGGGTAAAGACTTTTCCCGACCAAGTAAGTTTTGTTTTTCCGTTGATTTACATTTTTACTTGACATTGACATATCTAGTGGTTTACTATGCAATTAATTTATATTGTCTCACACAATAAATCATTGTGTATTTAAACAACTGAAATTAAGTACCACCTTCTAGAGATATTTAGCATGGGTCAATTTAGGATATTTGATCAAGGTCCTGTTTTTGGAATTTTGCGAAAAATAGTTTGGAATTTTGTGGAAACTAATTTGTAATTTTGTGAAAAATAGTTATGGCAAGAAATATTCCTGATCGTTCTTTAAGCTTGGATTTTTGTGAAGAGTCCGTTTTTGAGTGTGGGATTTTTATGAAAGGTTCATTTTTAAGTGACTGAATTTTGTGAAGGATCCCTTTTTGAGATTCTAAATTTTGTGAAGTGTCCCTTTTTGAGTGACTGAATATTATGAAGGATCCTTTAACGGATCTAATTTATCTCTAGATTGACCCCTGTTTAGAGATGTCTAACCCCACCCTCTAGAGTGATATATGACTCGCAACATAATATTTTTTTTTTAATTATTATTTGAAATCACACAGCACTGCAACTTTTTATAAGTAAAATAGAATACTGTAAGAAAGAAAAAAAAATTTTTTTTTAATGTTTAAAAGTTTGACTGACATTGCTCGATATCTTATCACTTCCACTTAACATGAAATTCTGGAACTGCCAAACTACAGGGGAGATAAAGAGTGAATTTTGTGACTACTTCTGGGTTTTTAAAAATGGAAATGATGATTGTTTTATTTCATTTTGTAACTAATGTTAAATAATAAGATCTACCTAATATTGTAAATATTGTTGTTAAAACTAAATCTATCTTAATTGCTTTAAATTTTATTCTATTCAGTCGTACTCTAGTATTTTCCCGAAATAAAAAAAAGGGCAGGGTGTTTCCTGGGAAAAAGGCATTTTCCCAAAAGGATTTGATACAAAAGGAGCTTTTATTATTTTTTCCCTTTCTGTACTAAACCCAAAAGCAAATATTTTTCAACAGTCACTTTTCTTAAATAATAATAACATTAACGTCCAGTTTAATAAATTATTCCAATTGCCAAGTAAATTAAACTGATGTTTTTATTTAAATCAAACTTGAATCAATCAGTGTGGAAAATAAATATCTTGCAACAGCGAAATTGAATTCTTATTTGAATCTACAAAATTTATAAGTTTTATGAAGGACATAGAGTAAATTTTAAATTAAATTTCATTGTTTTTTAAACATTAAATTTTGTTTTATTTATAGTTATTATTCTAAAGTTATTCTAGTAGACAAAGGAAGCAAGTGAATTATGTTTCAATACCAGGTTGAATTTTTCTTTTTGAGAAAACATATTTGCTGTCCTAACTTCATAAAGAGAGCAAAGCTCATCTGAGGTTGCCTTAAAAGTGGTAGAGTGCATCTCTCTCCTAAGAATGTTTGAATGAGACATTAGATTCCTTGATTTGTCGATGCCCCTTTTAAAGAAACTCTCTGTTAACAGTGAAATGTCACTACAACAAATTTCCAAGAACCGCAAATTTTGTTTTTTAATTCATTTCAAGTAATGTAACTTGGAAATTAAATCAGGACTGAGAATTTATTACTTTGAAATAGCTAACATTTTGATACAATAGTTTTAATAATAGCGACCATTGTAACATACACCTTGGGACCAGATTTTTTGCGCTATATAGATCATTTCAGTCTTTAAAACTAATATTTAGAATGCATCTACATTTTCGTACTTCAGAATAAGTTTTAACTACAGTGAGTATTAAAGCACTAATCATACAATGTAATTTATACGTATTATTCATACACAAATAAATGTTTTAAAAAAAAGTAATTATCCTGCACTTCTGATAGTTTCATGGTTTGCAAAACAGCTGCATTTTCAACAGCAATCTGGTACTTTGTAACCCCCAACACGTAAAAGAAGGGGGGTTGTGTGTTTGACGTGTATGTGTATCTGTCTGTGGCACTCCGATGGCCTGTCTGTGGGACTCCTTTTTTAAAAATTCGGATGGACCGATTTTGAAAAAAAAATTTTGTTCGAAAGGGAAGTTAATCGAGAGTGTTCTTAGCTATGTTGCGTCTTCGGATGGTATTAAACAATGATGATATTAATTAAAAACCTTTGCAAGGTTTTTCAGGATTTTAGCAGTGAAAGCATACCTCAAAACTTAAAAAAATAACAGCAGATGAAAGAGAAAAATTTTCTGCGTCTGATACGATGTAATTGGATCTTCCATGTTCTATAGAACGCGAGTTATAGCTTCTTTTAGCAAATGCAGCTTAGCCTTTATTCACGCGATCGGAACCGTTATCATTGTTGGCAGACAAGGAAAGCAAACTCTTATAATTTATTAAAATGTTTATCAGTTGCTAGTTTCTATTTTTTTAACAAATAAAATACTTGTTATTGATTTTATAGTTTAAGGCTTTTCATTAGTCAGGGGTTTTTTAAATTTTTAATTTTAGTTTTATATTTGTTCTTATTGTGAATACTAATTTTCATCTAAAAGCTTTGAAATAAGATGGAAAGAGTGTTTTAATACTTATTTTGCAGGGCCCGAAAATTATATTGCCCGACATGCCCGGGGCATGTAAAATTTCTGATCGGGCATGAATCTTCAACCCTTACATGCCCAGCTGGCCATGTAATTTTACGATCAAATATTTCTTTCCTAAATTTTATTATTTCGTATTTTTGGAAAAAATTACCATATATGTTATGATTGAAATAATTCTTAATTCAGACACAAAACTGCAAATTTAATATTTTGTCTGTTTAACATGTTGACTGCCCAAGTAGGAGATGATAATTTGTAGTATATCCTTTTAGCTGACAGAATAGAATTTGAGTTAGCTTATATGTGATTTTCTGTTTTCCTCCAGATTAGAATTTGTCTTTTACAATGACATTAATATGGATATTTGACTTCTGAGGACATGAAATTAAAGCTAATTGACAGGTACATTGTATTTAGCCCAGCTCATATGCTACGTATGTTTTGTAGCTTGGCAATCAATGTCTTAACACTGTAGGACAAATTCAAATGTTTTTATTTATAAACAACAAAAATAAAACTGGGCAGGTAAAAATTTTATTCGGGCATGTACTTTGTAGACAAACATGCCCGGCAGGGCATGTAAAATTTTAAAGATTTTTCGAGCCCTGTTATTTTGTGTAAATATTTTATGTTTTTAAGGCCAAATAGAGGGCTTTTTTTACTTGCAGAACATACTGTTTATGTATGAAAGTTATTTGGTTCATAGAGAATTGGATTATAAAGGTATTCATTCATTCTACTGTATTCATTGTTACAAGACTTCACTGTGTTTCATAGTAGCTGATATTGGCCATGTCCTTTAATTTTTTTTGTTAATATATTTATTTTTTTATTTTTTAATGGTCATTAAGACATATTACTTAAGAGTTCTGAATTTTAACTTCAAGAAACAGATATGAATTGAATGCAAAATGCTAAAATATGCCTTTTTGTGAGGTTATGATTTACAAATTTGTTATTGTTATTAAAATTGAAATTTGGTTGCTAATTCTTAGTTTCACCTTAACAGAGGCTATTCATGCAGATGAAGTGAAACCCGGCGTGTGGCTGATTAAAGGTTCGAGAGCTCGATGGGTAGATGCATCAGTTAAACCTTACAGAGGATGAAAATCAAAGCAGGAACTGAGTTTGAACCCATAAAAATGACTACCGAAAGAATTGTCCGTGAGAGAAATTAAACATATCTATCTCATGAAACTGTGTACATGTCTGTTTAAGTTTTTATTGCTTTATTAACATCATAGATTAGTATTCTGAGCAATTTTTAGAATGGTTGTTGGTATTACAGTTTTGCAGAACCTTTTAAGGCTGTAATAGATGGCTGGTAGTGACTTCATTTGTTTGGAGATATTTCTTAATGTACTTTAATTCTTTATCTCAGCAATATTCTGAACTGCATGATGTCCGATGCTTGCAACTCATTCATTTGCACCATTTTCATGTCACATATCTCCTAGGAGATATAGGGATCTTCAAGCCTAAAGATACACAACCATACTCTCGAAAAAAACCTATCTGTGTGTGAAATACTATTCAAAAGTATTCCTGCTTTGAGATTTCAAGAGATATAATATTTGTATTGGCAAAAAAACATTTGCACGTGACAAAGGTGCACCAATATGCTTCTACAAGTCCCTAATTGTGCACATTTTGCTCACAGACATTTTTTTATGCTTTTAATTTCAAGCAACATGTGGTAATTCATATTAGTGAATCTCCGTACTTGTGCCAGCATTGTTCAAAGCTACAAAATCTGGATGAAAGATGAAGACTGAGGCAAAGCTGTTCAAGTGTGAAAATTGCCCAAAGACGTTTTTACGTGCCTCAGGCTTAAAAGAACATGCAACTACCCACGGTGTTGAAAGACCATTTTCATGCGACATGTGCTCAAAGAGATACACGAAGCCATCAGACCTGAAAAGACACAATCTAGTCCATACTGGGGAAAAACCCTATTCTTGCGAGCATTGCTCGAAATCATTTTCTGAGCTTTCGGTTTTAAAAAGACATCAGACTGTCCACACTGGCCGAAAGGCATTTTCGTGCGACGTTTGCTCTAAGGCGTTCACTCAGTCTTCGGGGTTAAAGTTGCACAGGATGTTGCACACCGGGGAGAGACCACATCCTTGTCCACAATGTACGAAAGCATTCACTAAGTCCACCAGGTTGAGGCAACACATGAGGACCCACACGGGAGAGAAACCCTATTCATGCGGACTCTGCTCAAAATCATTTTCCACCAACTCTGGTTTCAAAACGCATTTGAAGGTTCATACGGGCGAAAGACCACATGGATGCAAGTATTGCTCGAAAACCTTTGCCCAGAGGTCACAGCTGAAGACACACCACGAAAGATACCATGAAAAACGATTTTCATGTGAACACTGCTCAGAGACATTTTCTAATGGTGGTGACTTGGAGAGGCACACAGAAGTCCATACCGGCCAGAAACCGTACTCGTGCGAGCATTGTCCAAAAGCTTTTTCTCAGTTTGCCCATCTGAGAAATCACGCAAGGACCCATTTGGGTAAGCCATACTCGTGCGAGTATTGTGCAAAAGGGTTCTCTCAGATTGCCCAACTGAGGAGTCACGAGAGGACCCATACCGGTGAGGAGCCATACTCGTGCGAGTATTGTGCAAAAGCGTTCTCTCAGGTTACTCAACTAAGGATTCATAAGAAGACCCATACGGGTGAGAAGCCGTACTTGTGTACGTCTTGCTCGATGACATTTTCCAAAGCTTCGTGCTTGAAACGTCACATGAGGACCCATACGGACGAACCAAAACCGTACGCCTGCGGGTACTGCTCGAAGACGTTCCGCGACAACTCAAAACGGAAGATGCACGAGAGACACCACACCGGGGAGAGACGGTTTTCGTGCAAACTCTGCTCCAAGGCCTTTTTTGGCAGTAGTGACTTGGAGAAACACGTGCGAGTCCACACTGGCCAGAAACCGTACCCGTGTGAGTACTGCCCGAAGGCGTTTTCTCAGGCTACACACCTCAGGAGTCACCTGAGGACCCATACGGGGGAGAAGCCGTACTCGTGTGATTATTGTCCGATGGCCTTTTCCCATGCTCCCAGTTTCAAACAACACATGGCGACCCATACAGGAGAATCACCGTACCCTTGCCAGTACTGTTCGAAGGGATTTTGTGCTGCTGCAAAATTGAACCAACACTTGAAAACACATATTCGCGAAGAAAAGAATTCGTATGACCAAGACCTGATGACCTGATAGGTCGACCAGGTCATGGTCTAGGTCAGGGTAGACTTGTTTCGGGGAGAGTTTCAGCAAACACATTTTTTGTGAAATTTGTGTTGTGAATAAAATTTGACTTTGTATATTCCATTCTATTTTATTTTCCCTCTTGTTACAATAGTTATTTAAAGGGCATTATCATAAAAAATGGAAAAAAAAAAGACTTAGCTTTTAATTAAAGAAAAATAAAATCTGATGTGCGGGTTATATATTTTTGCCCCTATTAAATATTTGATGTCTTTTGATTATTTAAAAGGATAGCTGTGTTTACTGATGTACACACATTCAAAGTAATAATATTTCTGAAATTTCTATTTTATGATACTTAGAAAATATTTTAAATATATAGAATTTAGCAGCTTCATATTTAAGGAGTCTCTTTGTTTTTGTTAGTGGTATCCAAAATTTGAAGGAAAAAGTTGTATTGCTTTATCAGAATTGATGTATGTAATAATTACAATAAAATAATTACTGCAGATAAAGGCCTTAATTTTTACAATTATTCAATAATGATAATTTCATTTTTTAAAATGAAATTGAAAAATAAATAAGAGAATCAAATATTAATTAGCAATTTTTTCTGCAAAGAAAGCATATGAAAAGCATTTTTTGGAATAGTTCTGAAAATTTCGGAGGGTGTTTGAATCCTAAAAACCCACCCCTTAAATACGACCCTGGTTTAGGTCTCCCCATTTGCAGGGTCCTCCCTATGACCAAAGCTCTGACATTAGAAAAGTCACCATCAAGAGCATTAATGACCATGATACTTTTGCTTGTTTACCACACTAGTTAAATTCTGCCAGCGTATGTATGGAGCAATACAGCAGATGTCTCCGTATCTAGCCCTGTGTTTTCTTTGCAACAGATTTGTTTTATAAATTAAAAATAAAAACACACAGTTGAGAACCCTTTTTCAAGGTGGCCAATATTGTTTGATAAATCTTAGCAAAAAATTATCTACAAGTATTCAATCTGTAGTATTATAAATCTGCAGAGTCTGTATTTTTGCAACCGTTGCACCTGAATAGCTGAATGTTTTATAATTTTGGATTATTAATAATCTTGATCAATGACTGGGAAATTCATCTGTACAAACTAACATTTTAAGAATAATTTTTTTATTGTGTCTTATTACATGATATAATTATGCACAGCTTAACCCTTTAAGCGGTTTGCCCGTACAGTGTACGTGCTACCTGAAATTGGCCTCATCTGGTTTGCCCGTACGCCGTACGGGCATTGATATTTTCAGATTTCCTTTTCTGGTTTTCCCAAACTGTTAGGACAATTGTAAACCTCAAAATTCACAGTAAGTGTGAGAAAAATTTTTGCATAATTTGTAAACCATTCATTACTGCATGCAGAATGTACTTGAAAAAAGCAAATATTTCGGGATTTTGTAACCACAATTGTAAAATAAAAAATATTGTAAAAGCATTCAAAACGAAAAAAAAAAAAAAAAATTAAAAATTCTTTATATTCTTATTCTGTTAAGTATGGTACTTAACTATATGCAATAAAAAATATGCCTTTTTTGGAAGCATTTCTGGTAAAATAATTGACCGCTTAAAGGGTTAAGGGATATTATTATTTAATTATAATTGTTTTAAAAAATATTTCCCAATAAAAATAATTATTGACCAAAGCTTCGTTACATCTTTCTGTAGTTTCAACTTTACATCTTGATGGAAGATTTTTTGGCCTTGTTTTACTTGATCGGCATCAGTGTCGTGTGATACTGCTTTTTTTTAGTTTTTTCTATGGGAGTACAAAAAAAACTGCATATTTCATTTCAGCCGGGTTTTATACATTAGATGTACAATTTTCGCTTTACTGTTGTTAAGCATCTTATATATTATTTCTCTATCCTATTTTACTGTCGTTACGCGAAATTTTCCTTATTCCTTTTTTTTTTCACATTCCGTGATTTACCTTTCTTCATGAAAATAATGTTGCAAATATAAGTATTGTTCAACTGGAAACCAATGATTTGCAGTAGTTTTTAAGACATCCTAGAAATAGAAATTGATTTTACTTATTTGAGGCATTAAGAGCTTAGAGTGGACCAAGTCCATGAACAACATGTTCCATTTTAGCTTTGAAAACCTCATTTAACACAAAGCACTTTTGGCCCTTATTGTGTGATGAGTTCTGTGCTAAAGTGGACCAAGTCGTTCACGACCTAGACTCTTAATTTGAAGCATGGAGTCGTAGACTTTGTGCCTTGTTAGTGTTTTTAAAATCTTGCAATGTTGGTTTCTAAATTTGAAAATAACCTCGAAGTTTTCTGCATATTGCTTAAAAACAAAGTTTAGTGAAATTTTGGCACATGATATGTATTTTAATAAATTTCTCATAAGTTGTGATATTTGTGTGTGTTTTCCTGATTTCGATTAAGCTACCACCTTTGCTTGCAACCCCTTTTGGAGGAAGCAAGAAATAAATTACTTTACTTTAAAATATTTCATTGTCTTCACTTCAAACCTGTGTTTGGAATGTATTCCTCATTTATATGATAAAAAATGGGTTGTGTTTAAATATGTTAACTGGTCATTAGTAAGGGTATGGGAAGAGCAAGTGAAATGAATTATTAGGAACTCTTGCTAAACCAATTAATTTAAGTAGTAGAACGAGGGGACCTCAGTGATCAAGTGGTGGAAACTTTAGCTTTGTTTGTCGATTCTCACGAGTACCCAGGATCTTATTTGCACTTTGGCAACAAAAAGCCTTGCATTACACAGGTTTAAAAAAAAATAAAAACAAAAAATTGAATTGTAGTCGATGAGATCATTCACAATACTACTACAGTCAAACCCCGCTATAACGAACCCTCAACGGACCGAATTGAGAGATCGCAATAACCGGGGGTTCGCTACATCCGATTTTCCAAAAAAAAGGCGAAATTCGGTTGTACAATACAAAAATAAACATCACAATTGCACAATGATTTCATTTGTAGTTAAGGTAATAAAATGAAGAATGAAAACTAAATAGTAACTATGTTGTACTCAATAATAAACAAATTAAATTTTACCTTTTTTTATTTATCCGCATTATGAAAAAAAGACGTTATTTTAGGTTGAAAACTTTTAGATTTTATATACATCTCTTCAATTTTTTTCTATCTCCTGTAATAGGCAGATTTCTGCTCCTCTGTAGAGTGAACCATTTGAAAAACGCTTCGTCCACATTTTACCTTTCTGTCTTTCGCAACTTCTTGCACCCGTTAATGTTTCTTTCATATGCAGAAACTATGGCCCCCCGATTCTTCCATATGGTGGCAACAGTTGACTTTGAGAGGGAAAATTTGTTGAGGATTGAGTTTCCCCACTTTCTAATTTTCTGATAAACTGCACCTTTTCCTCCACAGAGAATGCTTTTCATTTGTTAGCCATGATGCGATTATCCACAACGGACAGGAAACTGAAAATGAGAGCAACACGAGTGACAATAATCTTGTCCTTCGACCAGAGAACCAGTTAAAAATTGAGGGAGCTTGAAAACCGGATCGCCCCTCCCCCTCTCTCGAAGAAGCAGCTGCTCTTCAAAGGAACAATAAAGGAGGAATGTGGTTCGAACTCTGGTCATTTCCAAGAAGAAGGGGTAACCATTGTAGAAGGTGGTGTCGTGTTTGCTGAGAGAACAATTGCTAAAGAATCACTGGGACACGTGCAAAGAAAAACTTGAAATTTCCAGTTATTTTAGGATCGCTATAGCCGATTTTCCCGCGTTTCTGGATCGCTATAAGCGTATGAAATTGTATTAATGACATAGGGTTTCAGTTCGGACCAAATAAAAAGTTCGCTACAACCGGGGGATCGCTATATCCCGGGTTCGCTATAGAGGGGTTCGACTGTAATAAGAACCGGACGAAAATGCACCATGAGCTAAGGCTGTTTTAACCCTTCACTGCACGGTGTGCCAGATCTGGCACAAACCAAATAAACCCTCATATATTCCTATGATTTTTAAAAGCAGTTAAACTGAGCTTTGTGCCTCTTCTGGAACATTTCTATAACAGTTTAGTGTGGTTTTTTATGCACTAGTTAGTTGCACTAGTCTAGGTATTACAGTTCTTGCTTTTGAAAGAAAGAGTGTCTGCATTTCCGTTAGAAGTGTGCTTAGTCATTATTTCCTCTGTTCTAAAATTGCTTACATACACTTAGTGGAAAATTTGTTTATATCACTTATGGCACAAAACACATTGTAGATTATTACACTTATCGGTATACAAAGCATATGCTATGTGCTTTGTGCCATATATAGAACAAACAATTAAAACATCATTTTTGGTGCAAATTTTTAAGATTATTTTTTTTTTCATTTTTCCTGAACTCGGGGCTATTTAAAGGTAACATATAATTTTTTTCATGAAAATATAAAAAATCGTGCAGTGAAGGGTTAAAGATGTAAATTAAATTCAGTCAATGATTTAACGTGCACTTTAATCAATGTTAAAACTTAATATCAGACAAATAAGTTAGTGCACTACATCATGCTTAAAAGTATCTTTGAAGAATTTTACAATGGCAAATCGTGTCTTCTTGAGGCAAATTCCATGAACAGCATTATCTTCTCCACCACCATCTCTTGTTGATGTCCACTAAACTTCCGTGTTGGGAATCTGGAAACACCTGAATTCCGAGCCTGGAAAGAAAGAAGTGGAGTTTTTTATTGCAGTAGAGTCTCGAAAATCCGAGGTGATTGGGGCTCACGCTACCTCAGATTACTGAAAACTTGGATAAGTAGAAACCAGACATGTGATTTTTCAGTATTTTTATTGAATTCAGTATTTTTTGAAATAGCAAAATACTGAGTGCAGAACAAGAGAACTGAGTGAAGTATCCATTTTTGTGTGGTCTAATCAAGAAGACCACACAAAAATGGATAAGTTCACAGACCTTTCACTTTGTTGGGGGCCACCTAATGCTGGAAAAAAATTGCTTAAAAGAATTTCATTTACAAATGCTTGAAAACCTTGAAAATTTTCTTAAATGTAACTGTATACCTTAAATTTTAAAGTTTCTAACAGAAATGGGGGGTGAGAGGGGGTATCAAGTTAGGCGAAATTCAGCTCCTTGATTTAAAATAATAAATCCTCCTGCGAAATGCAAAATTCATGTTCCAGTATATTTCGTAAAATATTTTTTTGTGACTCACATGTTTCATTTCTGACTTTATTAAATACCAAATTCAGTATTTTGGAAGTTCCTTTGCAATTGCTTCCTTTATTAATATATTAAGCACGAGAAAAAATATTACGCTACCTTTATTCTTTTTCGTTTTCTGCAGTACTTGTGATTGAAAAGAAATTGTTATAAGAAATATTTTTTTAATATTTATTTTTAACTTAAAACAGATGTGTCTTTCAAAGTTTTAACAATTTCGTAAGACTCGAATCAACTATTAAAACGTCAGAGACTGGAAAGTGCAAATGAAATGCTTTAAATAATTTTAACTGTTCAAGAATCTAGAGTCTTTGAAAATCATTTAATACCTTTTGGAAACTCTTTAAAAAGTGATTCAATTCAATTTCTTATCAAATAAACACACTACTACGAATTAACTGAATGGCCAAAATAGTACTCTCTCATTAATTACTTTTTAAATCTCTACTCTATTTCTTTTAAAGGATTTTATGCGTTTTATACTATTGGTTAGGGATGCACCGATTAATCGGCAGTACCGATTAATCGGCCACTTTGCCGATTATTAATAATCGGCCGATTTCTTTTTTTTTAATTTTATTCTATAATTTATAATTTCAGTAAGAAACTATGATGAATGATTTATTAACAGTAATAATACGCCTCATAGCTTAAAAAAGTTTTTAATAAATCAATTCTCCTACTTTGAATAAATATTAAGACAATGTTCCAACATATTTCATGTGGCGATAGTTTTCTCCTTAGCACAGTGCTTTTAGATAACCTCTCATTTTCCTAAAGAATAAAAGTCTTAAATTAAATGGCTACTAATTATTAAAAATTGCAAGTTAAATTACTCCTAAATTGGAGTGCTCACCACAGACTCCCCCTTCCTCTTTTTTTTTTTTTTGAATTTATTGTCAAATTAACATAATTATTTACCAATATGTTAATGTAATATTATTGATAATAATATGAAAATTGGTTCTAAGAAATTTTGATAAAATATTGAAACTATTTTGTGAAAATGGAAAAATATCTTTTCTCGGAAATAATTACTTACTATTTCAAAACTCGGAATTGTTTAAGAAAGAAAAAACAGTGATGGTAAAATTGGTAGTATTAAAAACAGTCATCCTTATCATTAATCGGCTCAGCCGATTATCAACAACCGATTAATTGGTAATCGGCCAATTTGCTTATCGGTGCATCCCTACTATTGGTCATTTTATATTATGAAGTGCTGTCGGTGAGTTGGGGAACAGATCAAAAACTACTAGTATTGTAACAAGTCCGTAGCACCTTCAACTTTCTTAAATAAAATCATTCCAATCTTGAGGAAGTAACTATAAATTTATTTACAATTATGTACACTTATTTAGAATAGGAGCAGGAAACAATTGCTAAACATCCAGCAATTAGGTAGCAAACAGTTCACTGTACTCTCAACAGTAACTCACTCAGCACCACGTATCTAACGTGAACAGTAATTAAGAAATTACTAAAGCAAAACAAATATTCGCCCAAGCGAATAAAACGAGTCTCTCAGAAATCAAATCTGAAAACAAACTGTGTTCAAGGTAGTTGGACAGCTATTTATACTCGGAAGGAAATTTCTACAACATTCTAGCAAAATCCGGAGTGTTCTATTCATTCACAAACTTAAATAATCCATTCAAGAAAATTCTAATGATAAAAAGAACCCACAATATTACAACTCAGAGCGAAAATGTCTTCATGCTTATTAAGGTTAGGGGAAGTGCAAAAACTACAATATGTTACAGGGTCGGTATACAAATGATAAAAGTGATATCTTCAGATACTTTTACAACATGTCGTCAGATAAAACCAAAACTAGTGAAATGGTGCAAGGCAGGAAAAACAACAACTATTTACAAGATTTGTAACGTTATGTAACTATAGAGTCATTCCATAGTGACTAACGTAACATTCAGAGCTGATTTTGTAACTGTTTTTACTTGTAACTTAAAGGATAAAAATATTTTTTAGTTTTGCTGGTGGATTTACAATGTACATGGTATCCATGTAACATTTCTGCTAAGAATTTAAAACAAAATTACTGATAGTAGGTATTTTTTCAATCAAAATAGCAGTGTGACTAACGTAACATTTTTGCAACCCTGAAAATGAATGCACATGTTCTGAGGCAAACATTTCTCAAAGTTAAGCAAGTGTTAAAAATTGAATGACATATTTGAAAAATGTGTAAAGTTGGCTTTTAAAACATAAAAAACATTTATCAAATCTTAATTTTTTTAGTCTTAATTGTCACTTTTACTCAAGATGGCGTGTGACTAAAGTAACCATCGAATAACAAGCAGTAGACACATTACAAACTATTTATTATGGCTAATCTCAGTGATAATTACAGTACTTTTTCAACTTTTTTTAACTTCTTATGTTGTATGATTTTTATTTATTTATTTATTTAATTATTTTTTGATACTTTTTTTCACTTCGGTATTTTTTTTTCTTCGGCTGAGGTTGACATTTCTATGGAATTACCCTATACTGAAAACCGATGTAAGCAAGTGGTGATGTGTCAAGTGTTTATCTTTTCTCTTCCATTGATGCTCTTCTTCCCTGAACGATTAATGCAATCGTTTGTTAAACTACTAAAAATATTGTTTGTTTTTTTTTTGAATGATCTTAATTTGCAAAAGAATGCAGAATATTTCTAAGGGTTTTTTTGCCTATTTTTCCAACATATTTTTGAAATCACAAGTGCCAATAAGGCCTCAAAATGCAAAATTTTGAAACTTTTTTTCAGAAATTTTCCCTGGGGGCAAACCCCTGGACCCCCTAAAACTACGAATATTCTACCCCACTTTCAAGAGTTCATTGCATTTCTCTCATGATACCTCTACCCCAATAAGAGTGAGTCCAAAAACAAGAAAAATAAACTAACAAGAAAAAAAAAATATGGCGGGGGGGGGGGGGAGCAGCAAGATAAAAAGACTCATGACATACAAAAATGTATGTATGTTTGGGCAATGGGCAAACTAGGCTCTCCCCGAAATTTTTTTCGGGATATGGCCTTTGTCCTTCTGTTCTTAACCCATTAATGCCTGACATTTTTTTCCAAAGATATTTTGTATGCTGGTTACAAACGGTGTTTAATGGACAGGAAAAATAAAAAAAAAATATTATGTAAAATATAATTGTTTTATTAAGGAAAGAAAAATCGTCCCTCAAAAGTTATGATAGACCCCAGGGGGCGGTACATGCTTTTTTTACTAAGATTTTTTTCCGCCTACGATATAATATTTAAAAAGACATTTGATAAGAAGAAATAAAATCAGCAATTAACATAAACTGGGAAGCTGGGAATAACTTTGAAAACTTAGCTTTTTTTCTTGAGATTGTGAACGATGTCATTTTTGATAAAGATCTTATTTAAACTGCTACAGAGCACAGTTTACAATGGTTATGTGCTGCAATCTGTTTATAACGAATTGAAACAATACCAAGGTACTAATTGACCACTATTATTTGGTTGAAATGTTAATTTGGGGGAAATTCAGACCCTTTTTTGGACCGTCCTAAAAAGGACGCTAGCCATTAATGGGTTAATGAAGGATTAGTCTGCTGAAGGTTTCTTGGAAAAATGAGAGTAGGAGGGAGGAGGCAAGAAATACGTGTCAGTTCAGAAAGCGGATTAATTAGGAAAAACAAAGGATTGGTAATGCGGGCGTTCAAAGTCAATTGAAAAGTAAAAAAGAAGTATCTTTTATAGTATTTCTCTATCCTGCTTTTCTGTTACCACGCTAGAACTTTCTTTTTGCTTTGTCAAATTCCATGATTTACCCCTCATTTTAGAGCTTATCGTGTCTCCATCGACGAAAAAGAGACCCACTGTCTAAAAGTTGTTGTTTCCTCAAAATCGGCAAAAAATGACAACTACTTTAAAAATCGAATTTCTGAATTACCGCTGTCAAGCGCGAAGGTAAAATGTCATCTAGTTGACATTTTATTTCAAAGGAAACGAGTGGAAGAATCGTAATTGTTGGGGTCTGAATAATTTTATTTTTACAAATAGTTAGTAAAATGGTATGCAATTTAATCATTCTTAACATTTAAAAATGATCTGGGATTATTTGATGCAATACTTCAGTACATATTTTTAAAAATGTACAGTTATTACGACGATGAGTCTTTTAAAGAGGGCCTTGCCGAAACGTACTTTTCGAATGTTATCTTTTCCACCAACTTCCGTTGATGTCCACTAAACTTCTGTTTTGCGAATCTGGTAGCACCCGAATTCTAAGCCTGGAAAGAGAGAAAGTGCAGAAGTTGTGACTTAAGTCTGTCTTAGCTAGTGGCTAGTAATAGTCAAGGATGTATCGATAAATGTTCCAAAGGAGGGGCGATTGTTTTTTTTTTTTTCTACTTGCCCCTATTTTTTACTACATATCCTGGTTAACACATGTTTATTACAAATGTTTCGGTCTTGAATTTAGAAAAAAACTTTGAATTAGAGCCCCGAATCCCAACCACTTCTCATTGTGTCATTGAAGATCATCTAAAATTGCCTGTTTTGAACTTCAAAGTCGAAAAACTGCTGGAGAAGAGTCCCTCAAGGGGGTGGGGGATCGCCCCTCCCTTGTATCAACCCCTGATAGTAGTGATAGTAGAGGTGAACAGAGCAACACGTAACGCTCGGCGATACCGTAGGGTACTGGAATGGTTAGAAACAGAGGTGATGTATTCACGTTAGTTCTAATTACACATTAATTCTAATTTTCGGGACTCTGCTGTAATGTGAAAAGGTTTACGAGACCTGTTAGAAAATTATACGACTTTCTTTTTTCATGAAAACCAAAAGCCGAATTTGTACCTTTATTTGACTGCGCGATTTTTTTCCAGCCTGTTTTTGTGTCACTCGCTGCCAAGCAGTGTTTGACTGAGGTAGTATGAAGAACTCTCGTCGGTATTTTCAACTTTAAGAATCCTGACAGAACGACTGGAGGGGCGAAGAGAGAGGACTATATGCTGCAACTGCTTTCAAGCTATTCGAAAAAAATAAAAAAAAAACTGAGGACTTCCAGAGAAGGTTTTCGCACTTGATTCAGGTGGGTTTTTTTCGGTGAAAAATCAAACTCCTGTATTTCAATGGTCTTCTTACTGAACTGATATGCCCCCTACGACATCTGACTGCTCCCCAAACTCAAGAGGCTATTGAAAGGAACAAGGTTTCTAAAGAGAGAGGACTATATGCTGCAACTACAGCCGAGTGAAACTTCATTTCAAAACAGACCTCGCCGGATGCTTCCAACAATGGCATCACAAGTGGAAAAGTGTGTCGAGTCCAAAGTAGGCTATTTAGAGTGGGACTAGGTTTTCAACGCTTTAACTATGCTATTGAATTCTGCCAAAGGTCGGATACTTTTCTACCACACTTCGTATGGAGAAAATCCATAACAATTACTAATCATTCTCAGGTTGCCCTCTGTAAAAAAAATCATATTTCTCCTTGGTAGGACCCATCCCACGTTGACAGACGCTGAGTTAAATGAAGCATTTAAATGGTAAGAATATTTTTTAAAAATCGTCCGAAAAAGAAAAAAAAATGTTTAGTTACTCATGAGAAAAAGAAGTCCACCTACCTGGCAGGCCCATCTTTGTTCCTTCGCAGGAACATCGAGAAAAATCTAAAAATAAGTAAAATAAAATGAACTTTTGTTTTATTTATAATGTGATTCAAGTTTGCTGACCAATTTCGATTTATGTGCTCAAACTTACGGGACTCTTATGTTCAGATCAAGAGGTCGTCGACGCTTGTTGATTTTGATTCGTGTCCCGTTATCCTTTTCGTCGTCATCATCGTGCTCTTTGTCTTTATCGCCATATAGATGTTTATCTTCGTCATCATCGTCATCATACCAGTCATCGGATGTCATCGACAAGGTCACGAGTGCTGCTATTAGTAGCAACGAGAACATCCATTTTTGTGGCATCTTTAACAAACCTACATTAGATCAATATTATAGCGTAAATGAAATGGTTAGCTGTGTAGCACAGACATAATTTTAAAGACATTTGTTAGAAATTCATCATTAATTTTTAGGAGACTGATATATCGCGTGTTATGTATTCCTCCTGCTGTGTCCCATATCTGTGCCAAATAAAAAACAAAAAGTCTTACAAAGGTCTAACGTATGGTATCGCAAAAACAAGTAGTTTATTTAACTTTTAGGTTTTTACACAGATATAAATTGTCGCTGATCTTATTCTACACTCTAGCTACCATTGACGTTGAGGAGGGTGGGGGGAGCAGGGAATGGCAACCGCCTCTTCCTAGATTGAACTCTTTTTATATCTTTCTCTGACATATGTTGAGTTTATTAAAAATTTGTATTTCTGTTTCAAATAAACCCTCCCCCCTTTTTTATATATATATTTTTTTCTTTTTATACATATACAGTAGGGTGGGGCGAAAAATAAAAAGGTTTTCAGATCAACTTCTAATAGTTGCCAAAAGCTGTCTTTGATGATAGTTAGCTTTTGTGCAAAATTTGAGAAAAATCGGTTAATATCTTCAGGGGGCGCTGCAATCGCAAAGTTTTATCATAGCTTTTATCGGAATTTTATGCTTAAAATATGAAAAACAATGCCGTTATCTAATCTCATTGCATTTTTTTTACTCATAAGATATATTCATGCATTCGAGTTATATGAAATAACTCACAAAAAAATATTTTATATGATATATTTATATTTCAAGCATTTAAAAAGAAACAAAAACGTGAAAAAAAGTGATTTTTTTGAAATATAAATATATCATATAAAATAATGTTTGTGAGTCATTTCATATGCTTCTAATGCATGAAAACATCTTTTGAGTAAAAAAAACGCAAAGATACTAGCTAAAGGCATTCTTTTTGATATTTTAACCATAAAATCCATGATAAAGCTATGGTAAAACTTTTCGATCGCAGCGCCCCCTGAAGATATTAACCGGTTTTTCTTAAATTTTGCACAAAAGCTAATTATCACCAAAGACAACTTTTGGCAACTATTAGAAGTTGATCTGAAAAACTTTTTATTTTTCGCCCCACCCTAATATACAGGGTGGTTATAAATTAACAGGAGGTGTTTGGAGCCCTCTAGCTCGCGAACTACTGGGCGAAACATTGCCAAATTTCGTGAGCGTGCATATTAGACCATGGGATTTTGATTTCTGGAATAAAAAAAATTAGTTTGAAAAATCACCACCAGGGGGAAATTTGGCGCTGTAAAAGTGTATTACACTGCATATCGCGAATTAAACTTGAAAAGATGCTGTATAAATCAATTTCGCCAAGCAAAAATGATTGTTCTTTGCAAATGAGATTTAATATGATTGCCGTAGAATTTTCTATTAAAAAAAAATCACCACGAACAAAATAGCTGTTCATTTAACCAAATAGAATGCAATAATTCACATAAACGCTTTGCGTTTAGCGATCATCTGTATAAAATGACTGACTGGGAGCATTCTCATCATTCTGAGCGTAGTTGCCTCTTGATGGCTTTTAACTATGCAGGACCGCGCTTTGTTAGTGAAGCTCTACTATCAGCTTGATGAAAATGCCAATGTTACTCTTCGAGAGTTTCGGCGAGTGAATCAGTTGAAAAAAGGCCCGCTGACCATAACAAATTTAAGAAACATGATTAAGCGGTTTAAAATGACTGGATTTATAGCCCAGCAACCAGGCTAGGGGCGCCAGACTGTTAATCAGCTACAAGTTGACGAATTTGCAAATGCTATAAGAGAACAATGCTTTGATGCTATCAAAGAAACATTTCTGATATCGCAAGTTTAAAAGATATGATAATTTTAAAAGTTGGAGAAATCCATTCTGATATGTTACGAGCTGCCGTAGAAAATGTTGTGCATCATATGCAGCTCTTACAACTTTACAATGGCGATCATATCGAACCACATTTGTGACAAAAAAAGTCATTTTTGCAAATAAAATGGATGCATATTTTGTCAGTAGCAATTATAACTCTTCGATAATCAGAATAATACACTTTTACAGCACCAAATTTCCCCCTGGTGGTGATTTTTCAAACTAATTTTTTTTATTCCAGAAATCAAAATCCCATGGTCTAATATTCATGCTCACGAAGTTTGGCAATGTTTCGCCCAGTAGTTCGCGAGCTAAGGGCTTCAAACACCTCCTGCTAATTTATAACCACCCTGTATATATATTTGTTACCTTTGAAAACAAAGAAAACCAATTTATCTCCATATATTATTTCTCTAAGCCGAATCCTATACCCGGTCGAAACTCGCTCATTTCTTTATCGAATTGCATGAAAATTTATGATTTTGAAGCTTATCCCGCGGGCTATTGACGAAAATTAGACCCACCCTCTAAAAAGTGTCGGTTCGTTTTTTATTCGAACTTCAATTTTTGGGCACAAAATGACAAAATTGACTCTATCTAGCGAAATAATTGTCGTATCGTCTCCATTTTGATTTCATTCGAAAGATTAAAAAAAATGCGTTCTTTAGAACGTTTCTCCGCTAGCGCCGCGTAACGAGAATCTCGAAAATCCACGTTTAAGCGACTTATAAGCGATTGAAGTTTGAAAAAGTTAAATTTTTTGCTCAACTGTTAAAATCATTATACCATTGTTGTTCAAATCAATTTTAAATGCGACATTTCAAGCCAAGGCTTAGCTCGGTAAACCTTAATATTGTAACTTTTATTGTTTCAAAATACTATGGTAGTTTTGCGATAACGTTAGTATTTAGTTTAGTAGTAGCCTTGGGTATTTGATTTTAATATATGGTATCACTTTTGTAGTAGTTGTAAAAGTGAACGTGTCTTTGGTCTCTTTGAAAAGTTGTCAGAACGACGGCAGTAAACCGCCTTAGCAGGGGAGCGAAACTAAGACTCCAAATCTAACACATCCAATCGATAACTGAAATCTTTGAACCTGAATAACTCAATTTTAAGTTTAGAGGTTTTTTTTTTTTTTTTTTTTTTTTTTTTTTTTTTTTTTTTTTTTGCGGAATTCCGCACGGGTCACCTTGTAAAACTTAATTCTGTTGTTGATCTGTTATGCAGTCAATATGTTTCTTTCCGAATGAACCGGTTTGGCAGTTGAAAATATACCGCTGTTGTTATTTATTTAAAGTTCAAATATGTATTTGAAAAAAAGATTGAAAATGCTCGTTTTTTTTTTTTTTTTGTATTTATTTTATTAATTTTTTTGTGTTACCTATTGTCCTTTCCCATAAAGTAATGGGAAAAGGTACTTGTGGATGCTCGTATATTTTATCATTCGGACCATTCCCGAATTTCATTCGGCAAATTGAGAATTCTCCCCCTCCCAAAAATTAAGGTCGATGCGCCCCAGAGGACCTTGTAGGTCTGTGGAAAACATGAATGCATCATTTCTTAAGGTATGCGGGGAACAGCGAAACTTGTTTCCTATCAGGAAAATAGATCCAACAATATATTATGTATTTATTTTTTATCGTCCAGAGATCAAGTTACAGTAACATTGCGATTTAATGGTTCCAACTTGACCTTGGATGCAATACTCGGTAATCGATTCATTGTGACATCACACGCGATGCCCCATTAGTGAGGTAAAGTGGTTGTCAGGCAACTTCCTTGACTTTCTCGCAGGAGGGCCGGGCGTCCAGGTTTCTGCTGGAACTTTCTCTCCAAAAGTCAATGGAATTATGAACCTGAACTTTAGAACTCGAACGGAGCACTTTTTAGAGTGCATTTTTTGTTTTCAGTTTGCTTCTCAAAAACGAAACAAAAAAAGTTGACGCCGAACGTGGCTTCCTGCCTGATCTGCCGATTGGGGGGAGGGGGGAGTAGACTCGTCATGCATTGGTTGAAATTGTCGCAAAAATACCAGGGATGTATTTTTATATATCTATATCTATAAAAATGAGTGTATGTATACTTGTTCTCTATACAAATCCACAGTTTGCGTCAGATTTTCATCAAACTTGACACAGAGGTTCCTTGATGCCCTAGAATTCTCATAGGCGGGGTCTTGAAATTTTAAAAAATCTAAAAAGCTCACATTTAATTTTTTTGTCAAAAAATGACCCTTTTATAGGAATCTAGCCTATTTATATTGTAATCGAGATAGGCCTTTTAGCATTCAAATTGATGAAATTTAAGATTTTTAAATATGAGTATTTTCCAACAATGATTACGATTAAAGTAATGAATTTTCAATTTAAGGCTCACCTATTTCCTTTTAGCATTGAAATAAGTAAAAAACAATCATAATTCATGTGGACTTTATAAAAAGAATCACGGATTTGAATTTCAAATTTGCAATGCGACGACAGTTGCGTCTGTAATGGAGATAAGCCTTCAGAACGAGAAATCGATTTATTTCTGAGTTATAATAATTTTTACTTTGTAGGTGGGAACAATTAATAGAGAAAAGTTAATATTTTAAATTTGGCGAGTGAAATTGATGCAATTTTTTCACTTCCATGTGCATATATTTCATGCCAGTGGACGCGGCAAAGCACAGACAACATTTATCTGTACTTTTCACCTTTTGATAAAACTATTTTTCTATAAACGTTTAACTTTCTGTAATATTTTAGTTTTTTTTTTTCAAAGTTTGTACCTAAGAGACAGATTGATGCAAATTATTTTATACCCATATGAATAGAACTCTTTCAAACTTTTTTTCCCTGAATGCTATGTTGTATTAATAAGCACCCGGGAGACGCCGTGTATTAAGCTAGTTCATATACAGGGTGTCCACTCCAATCGTGGACCAATAGCTAATTTCTAAACCAGGCCATTATTAGTCTGGTACTCTCGTGAGAGGAAGTCAATACCCTCGTGCATCCACGCAATCAATCCTGCGATGAACAATAGCCATGTCCCCATCCGGGGAAACCTTCAATAATAGCACACTGGAGGATGAGGGGCTGAGCCCCGGGAGCCTCAAGCTTCAAAATTTTATTTATTTCGTGAATTTCTAAACCGTTAGAGATAAGCATATAGTTCATTTAGGAAAAAATCTCAAAATTATGAAAGGAATTTTGGGTCTATTCAATGTTTTTCAAAAAATCTAATTTTGAAAGAGTTACGAAATTTAAATTTTTATACAGCCCCCCAGTCCTATCAATCATATTTAGTAAAACATTCTTGACACTGTAACGTTCAAAACTAAGAAAAAATCACTCCTCTACGACAAAAATTGACCGAGTTATGACGTTTTGAAAAATCAAGATTTTGAAGGATTTCGCATACGGTCCCTTAAGTGATCTCTCGATGACGTCATGAAATAATGCAAAATCTTGATTTTTCAAAACGTCATAACTCGGTCAATTTTTGTCGTAGTAGAACAGTGATTCTTTTTAAGTTTTAAACGTTACAGTGTCAAGAATGTTTTACTAAATATGAATGATATGACTGGGGGGCTGTATAAAAATTTAAATTTCGTAACTCTTTCAAAATTTGATTTTTTGAAAAACATTGAATAGACCCAAAATTTCTCTCAAAATTTGGAGATTTTTTCCTAAATAAACTATATGCTTATCTCTAACGGTTTAGAAATTAGCTATTGGTCCACGATTGGAGTGGACACCCTGTATAAAACTAAGAAAATGAATGTGTTGTAGAAAAAAGTTCTGCCTGGCCTCGGTGAAACACTCGTTCAAACACTAGAGCAGCCAAGGCAGACTTTTCTTTTAGAAAAGAGGGCTGTCATTGCACGGCAAAAACGTCTCTTGTGTGTGTTTCAAGGAGGGGGGGGGGGGTCAATCAGATTTTCTTTCATGTACCATGGCCGCCGACAAAATCATACGCAGTGGGTTGCACCTGAACTGAAAAAAAAAATGTTTCTAAAAAGTGACCAAAAATATTTTTATTCATTTTTTAACAAAAAAGCTAGAAAAAAGTGGCTAAAAATTTTTTTTGACACCAAAAAAAAAAAAACCACTACAAAAAATGTTTCAACTGAAAAAATTTGCAACCCCTCCCCCCATTTTTTGTACTAAAAAAAATCATTGCATTTTTTCATAAGCCATGTGGAGGGGGTGCCAGTGTACCCCCTTGCCCGCGCCCATTTGGATTTTACATAGCTACCAGCTCTCTCCTCCCTCCTCGGAAAATTCGAATTTTTGACCAATTTGTTGACAAAAAAAAGAAAAAGAACAGAAAAACCATCAAATGGAACATTAAAAAATTTTACATGAAGAGGAAGCACACATACTTAACGACCGGTCTGCCAAGGCACGATGGCGGACTGTTAAAAAATGCAGGTTTTCTTTAGATATTCTTCAGATTTCTTCACAAAATCGGCAGGTAATTTGAAGATTCGACTTCAAAAGATCTTGAAATTGACACTTAAAAATTCTTCTGATTTAAATCTTCAGATTTCTTTAAGATTATACAGCAAACTATTTTGCAGAAATTTTTTAAAAAAAGCTAATATTTATGGAATTTTTAGCGCATTGCGGATAAACAAGGTTGTTTTAGGTCTTTGCTTGCACTGTACCGGTATAGACAGCTGGCAATTGAATCGGCAGTTTGAAGAAGGGAACGAAGACCAAAATTTCAAAATTGGTTTTTTTCGTGATTGTGTATCTCCTACTGTGGATACACATGTTAGTGAGAAGAAAAGAACAAAAATCAACCTCCAACATTGATTGATGCAGCATTTAAATCTGTGAGTTGGTGGAAGAATGGAACAAGTCAGGTCTATGTTCCCTTCTTCCAACTAATTACGCAAACGTAAGGCTAGGGAGCTGCACTGTTGCCGTGAATCTTTATCATTTGGTTGGATAACATATTCTATCATAACCAACCTATTTTGTTTTGATAAAAAATTCAGTTTTGAAATTTCTTACTGAAAGTTCGCAAATATGTCATCCATTTTTAATAAGCATATTTTTTTATTATTTTATTGTCCTAATCAATTTTTTTAAATATTGTTACAATAATCTTTCATTAAACAATGACTTTTTCAAACAAACATCATACCTGTAAGCTGCTTTACTTGAAAATCCCTATACCATCGCATTAGTTTGAAGAAGGGAACAAATCCAACGACTTTGATGGCCCGTAAATCCTTACATACAATAGATAAACTCAAAATGTAAAGTACATCCAATTACTTTAAAGGTAGATAATGCTACAAATGAATCAGAAAAAAAAAAAAAAAAATAATTCAGCATTTTAGAAGGTTTTTTTCGATTTCCCGAAAAACTACTTTTTGGCGAAGTGGTGTGCACACCACTTCGCCTAAAGCTGATAACGCGAGCTACTTTGACGAGTTGGTCACGCCCATGTGTCACGCCCTTTGGGGAGAGATAACGTCAATCAAAAGAGGGGGCCAGTTCCGGATTCCAAGAAGGGTTCCGTAGGGATTTTTTTTATCCCCACGAAACCCCTTTCCACATACAACGTGTTCGGGTTGTTGGTTAAGCCTTTCATTCGCGTTTACCATCGGTTAATCTTACCATCTGCATCTCTCAAAATGAGCTTTAGCTATCTGCAATCTTGCCGGGGAGGAAAATTATTAGTTTATCAAGATAATATATATAGGATAAACCGTAAATACAAAAATAAATGCTACTGGAAATGCAATGACAGCGGTTGTAAAGCAACAATTATCATTGAAGATGAAACAATAAAAAGTATGCAGAATACCCGTCCGTTAATTACACGTCCGAAAATGAGAATATTCGGTTGTTTATCTTTTTGAATAGGTTACAGGATCCGCTCTTAAGGTGACCTGTGAAGCCTCGGAAATTGGAGACACGACTCACAATTTGATATAATTTTGATGCTTAGTTTGGAGTTAAACACGACCTAATTATCAAACAGGGCATCTAAATCGTGCCGTAGAGCATAGAATTCGGACTGAAATGCAAAAATGGAATTGGGATTCCCACCACATTACCTATGAATTTTCAGAAAAAATATTTTATTTGCATAACATCAAAGGGTAATTTTCTTTTTGTGCCTAATTTTGCACAAATGATTGACATTCCTCCGAACAAGGGGATATTTCGATAATTGTGAATTAGGAGCGGTTAGCGGTTGTCAAATTTGTTGCGATAACTATTTATTTTGGTGATCCTTAGTTTGCATTTCCAAAGAAAAGATTTCCCTCGCTCATACGTTGGCGACAAAGATTTGGAGAGATAGCCAGCTTCCAATCGCGGAAATTGTCCTTTTTTGTTTTCAATTTCATCCACATGTTTTATAGTTGAAAGTAAAATAATGCTCCAACTAAAAAAAGTTACGAAATAATGTGAGGATTCCTACTAAAAAAACTCGCCAAATCAACTGGAAAAGCTAGATTAACATGAAACATAATCAGCTAAATAAAGATATCCAGTCATAATTATCGTTGAAATCTAAATTAAAATGTAAAATAAGAGAAAAAGGAGCAACCATGGCGACGATGCAAGCTT
The DNA here is from genome assembly GCA_038373865.1 of Uloborus plumipes. Taxonomy (NCBI): domain Eukaryota; kingdom Metazoa; phylum Arthropoda; class Arachnida; order Araneae; family Uloboridae; genus Uloborus; species Uloborus plumipes. The sequence goes on from JAXGGA010000974.1 coordinate 33,662, forward strand.
CAAATTTTAATTTTCGCTTAGCAAGAAAATATATCGCCAAGTAAAATGACGTTCCTATAACTAAAAAAGTTTTGATGGAACTAACGCTCCCAAAGACTAAATTTCCTCTTTTTTTTTTGCCATCTAAATGTAAGGAAGACACGGCAAAGTTTTTGAAAGAAAAAAAATAAAATAAAAAGTGTGAGCGTTTTTGAATATTTTGGATATTAAATACTGATAAGATATTAAATACTGCCAAAATGAAAACAATGATGGTAAATTTCTTGCCTATGTGGCACGTTCGACTTCATAATTATTATTTCTCTAAATGCTCTGCAAAAAGTAAAAATAAATCCTAACTGCAATTAAAAATAAATCGTCAAGTAAATAAAAAAGGTCTTTAACTAATACTTGAATTGAAGTTAAAATCGAAAATAACTAACTAAAAATAAAGAACATACAGTCTCTGTTAAACATGGTTGGTTGGTTGTGTATGATTTTCTGGAGCAAGAGACTTCAATGGCTATGCTGCGCCATGTTAAGCATGGTAAATCTCGCCAAGAAGAAGTTTTCGTATACGCAGTTTTAGACCTTAAACATTACGATTTTGTTAATACAAGGCAGATATTTCTTTTTTCAAAAAACTCTGGTAAAATTGCGCTTGAATTTCATTTTCTTACTGTACTTAGTTTTTTTAATTCGTGTAATATGGATACAGCGACAGCAGTAAAAATCCTTTAAAATTTACCTCGGGCAAAGCCGTGGCGGGTAACTCTAGTATAACATAAAATTGAATAAAATTTGCCTTTCGGTGCTACATTTACATAAACTTCAAATTTTTTAACTTTATTTTGAGCTGCTCCTTTTAATTAAAAAAAAAGAGGAAAACATAAATTATCGTTACGTACAGGTGCATGGTGCATGTGAAATGAGATTATCTTAACAATCTGGTTGAGAACACATTGCATGGGTAAATGAGAAATTTACCGGAACCAAATAAAATGTCATAGATAAGTTTATTGCTTTGTCAGTATTGGCATACAGGTTTCACAGTACTATAAAAAGAGATTGGAATAAAGTTTCGTCACACCTAAAAATTGGCTGTTTTCTGCTATTTGGGAATTCGGTCCCGATTTTCAAGAGTTATGCTCAGCGCACAGATTATATTCTGCGCGATATGTTTCATTAAATGTGTAGGTGCAAGGAAAGAGGTTCTCATATTTTTTACAGCTTCAATTTACTTTTTGTTAATTCTGAGGGTGATTTATACTCCTGGACTATTTATTGTTAATAATCTTGATCAATATCAATAAAATGGGTTAAATTTTGTCAACGGATTGATAAACTTAACAAAAACTGAAATTATATGCCTATAGCTAAAAATTAATAAATTATTTATTAAATAAATCGTCGAAGCTTAGCTCCATTTCTAATTAAATACATTTTTATTTAAGTTTTCATTGCATAAATGTTTACAGCATTTTTCCGATTGCATATCAGGTCTCAAAAACATTAAATGCTTAAGTAGAAAATCAATTATAAGTATTAATGTGATGAAACTATCATCTCGATGATTACAGCATTTTTCAGATTGCATATCAGGTCTAAATCTATCAAATGCATAAGCAGAAAATGAATTATAAATATAAATGCATTGAAACTTTTTAGGATGATACATAGAATACATTTTCATTATAAAGTAGGAACTGTACTCTGAAGTAAAGTTTTGGTGCTAAGGGGGAAAAAAAATTCAACACACGGTGCTGAGAGTTACGTTAGGCCTCACAATTTAGCAAACACGTTGCCCCCTATAGCAGGAGTTGGAAGGAAAATATCCTTCCAAAAATCCCTATCGCAGAAGTTTCCCCTTTCACACAATATTTTTCCCCCTACGTCGACTGAGAGCCATCACCTGTCAGCTCACTTTCTCCATCCCTATTGTACTCTCCTGCCCCTCGGCCCTCCTGCCGTCTTCGTGACAGGTGAGAGATAAGGATTTTAGGCGACTTGATGAATAAACCGTTCCCTTCTTCAAACTGCCGATTCAATTAAGAAATAGAAGGAAACAAGTGGTGGGAGGTGAGGACTCCTCAGAAACTGACTTTTCCACGTTTTCTTTCTTTTTCCGATTTATGCAATTACTAGCCGGGTACCCGGCTCTGCCCTGATTTCTGTCGCGTAATATGTGTTTCAGTGAAACTCATTCATAATTTTTATAACATTAAAGTGCACGTCTATATACATACATAAATGGCTACTTCTGTAAACAATGGCTATTTTTCTGTCTGGATAACTTAAAAAAACTGCATTACACACCCTAAATACAAATACAAGCTACAAATAATGTTTAGGTAAATAGGAATTGTTAGAAGCTTGGTATATTAAAATAAATATTCAATCGCACTGGAGTCAACCATTTCCAAATATTGCACGTTAAATAAGTCCCATTATTACAGTCTCTATCCTTGTGACTCCATTTGCGAAAACTCAATTGGTAAAAACATCTGACGTGATTAAGAAATTTTTTTGACTATAAACACTTTCTATTTTCTATGTGTTGCCAAAATCAATTTCCTTTTTATTTACCCCGTTAGCGATTATTGGCATAGATGAATATAAAAATCCTAAGAAAGCAATAAATTTCATACTTACTCCAGAGAAGACTTGGTTCAAAATTTTCATTATGATCACTATTAATATTGTTATTGCAAGGCAACAAATTTTTTTAACAACGGACTGAAAATTTAATCATTTAATGGGGAAACTATATGAAATTTACTGTTTTTTATAATAACTTTTTAAAAGTAAGTTTTTCAGAAATAAATTATAGCCAATCCTGATTCCCGTTAATGAAGCTATCTACGGTGAAAAAACGGTTAACATCGGTCCAGTAGTTTTGAAGATTAAAGATTACCTCGGACATACATACATACAAGAGTAGTCATTTATGTATATAGATTTTCAGTCACAATAATGTACAAAATAACGTTGTTTTCAAATATATATATATTTTTTTATTGAACTCTAACTATTATACAAAAAAAAAAAAAAAAAAAAATGAAAAACCAAAAGTTGGGTCAAGTCTCCCAACCACCTAGTTTCCCCTATCTATGCTTTTTTGGACGATTTTGGATTTTATATTTCTAATTAAATGATCTCTAAAAATTATGTGGACAAAAGTCTCAAAAACCAATGCTGATGTTCACCGTAGAGGATAGCCACTGTTACCCCCCCCCCCCCGCCTCCGACTCGAAGTTCAATTATTTTGAAACGATATATGGAAAGTGAATTTATTTAGAAATTTTAGTTTAATTTTCGGTAAATGAACCAATTCAGCCTGTAAATCCTGCCCCATGTTTTTTATCGATCGTTATTTTTTTTTAACCCTGGAAAAGGAGGACCCTTTTCTTTTGAAAGTGAGGGGTAGCCCCCCCCCCCCCGTTCGAGCCGCTTATATGTACCAAACATGGGCGCTTATATGCAAAAATTTGGACGGGGGTGGGGGGTGAGGGTCAAATATTTTCCTCATATAAAAAAACTTTCAGTGCAGATTAGTTAGTTATTAACCCATTAATGCCTAGCGTCCCTTTTTAGGAACGGTCCAAAGAGTGTCTGAATTGACCAAAAATGAACATTTCAACCAAATAATAGTGTTCAATTGTTACCTTGGTTTTTGGTATTGTTTCGATTCAGTATTAACAGATTGCAGCACATAACCATGGTAAAGTGCGTTCTGTAGCCGTGTAACCAGTATACAAAATATCTTTGGAAAAAAAATGTCAGGCATTAATGGGTTAAAGGTTGACATTTTTAATAACTCATTCATTAATGGCTGTAAGTGAGATGTTTCTATATTTTTGTCGAAAAAATAGTACTAAACGCAAGGAAGTAATAATTTCTGAAGGGAGGGGGGGGGGGGGCTTGAGCCGTCATATGGGCGCCCATGATACTAAAATATGAGATCGAAAGGTAAAGCGTACTTACCGGCTGAAGATTGCGCAGCGTTTGACGTTTTCTTGCCTTCCCCCTCTTCTATTAGCTGTGGATGGAAGTCATTCCGGTTTACCTTATTACCTCGCGGCTTATTAGCATTCCGAAGCTGCTGCTCTCTGTCACTTTCGCGAGACTACTTTTCTGTCTTCCCAGTGGCGTACCGACGGGGGGGGGGGGCGGAGGGGGCGGTCCGCCCCAGGCCCCGCGTTGACATAGGCCCCAAAATTTCGTTTTTATTGAAAAAAAAAAATTTTTTTTTGATTATTTTCCCCATCAGACCTGTTTGGATTCATTAACAGTTTGTCCATGTACGTTATAAATTTTATTAAGAATGAATTATCGTTAACTGACTCGCTGCCAAGCATAGATGGGGGGGGGGGGGGCGGCACATGATGGCCTGTTGACGCTTTTGAAAGAGGCCCCAAATTTGTTTATTTGAGCATATAGAGCTCTTTTGCCTGGAAAAACATTTAAAAAGTAAAATGCATTTATACGGCTAGTGTACTGAATAGGCCAACTAGGCAGTGGCCTAAAGCCCCAGCTTTTTAGAGGCCCCTAAATGGGCAAAAATATTTCAGTTTTAGTGTGTAATTTAAGAAAAAGAAGAAAGATTATGATTTCCTCGAATATATTTTTCCTCTCCTTCTACTCACATGTGCTTTAAGGTTGTGAGATGCTTTGTGCCTCAACAATAAATATTTTGAGTGAGTGATTGATCGCTGCAGTACCTTGTAGTCGGCCCTCCTGATTCCGCGTGAATGCTTGTGCTTTTAAGGTTGACTACAGAGAGCCCCAAAAGTGCTTGCTCTAGGACCCCAAAATATCTTAATCGAGCCCTGTTATCAGAAATGCTTTTTTAAAAATACACTGGCGGAAAAAAAATCCCAACACCAAGAAAGACTTGTGTTAGATAAACGAAATTTGGTAGGCGTGTTTATACAACTGAAAGATGACATTGATTGAAATTTCGCGTTCCGCGCATAAGTGTGGCGCAGCTGGCGTCACTCAGAACATGCAAATAAGGCTTGTTTTAAAAGCGTGTTGTGAAGCTCGTGTGTATTATTTTTCCGTAAAATTTGTCGAATTACGTTCATGTTAGCCAGGAATGCCTTTAGGAAGACGAAGAAGCCATTATCAACAACTCACCGAGTTTAAACGAGATCGAACAATTTGGCTACGAGAAAGTGGATTTTCATTTCGCGATATTGCAGAAAAACTTGGGTGGAAATGTTTCCACCATGCATGATTATTGGAAGCTATGGGCAAGGGATGGTACTAACTCAAGAAGATCGAGTTCCGAGCTGCCACGTGGCACGACTGAGAAGGAAGATCGCCGAATCTTGCGTACGGCTGTAGCGCATCGTACTACATCTGCGGCTGACATTCGAGCTGCAGTTGGTACCATCTTGACCCAAAGAACGGTAAGAAACTGTGTACTTCAAGGACAGCTCCGAGCCAGGCAGCCTGTAGCCAGTTATTCCATTGACAGCAAACCATTGCCCTTTCCGACGGCAGTGGTGCCATGACAGAGGTCACTGGAGGTCAGAGTGGAGATCTGTTGTAAATTTTGATGAAAACAGATTCTGCCTTAGTGCCAGTGGTGGCTGTATAATGGTCAGAAGGAGACCAGGGGACCGCCTGCATCCAAGTGGTATACGGCCTAGACACACGGGACCCACACCTGGAGTTATGGTCTCTGAAGCAATTTCCTACAACAGCAGGGGCATTCTTGTGGTTATCCCAAACTCACTGACTGAAAATTTGTCGTCAATCTGGTAATTTAACCAGTAGTACAGCCCTTCATGAGTAGCATTCAAGGGGGCGTTTTCCAACAGGATAACGATCGCCCTCACATCACTGCTGTAACGCAATGTGCTCTACATAGTGCTGACATGTTACCATGACCTGCAAAATCACCAGATCTGTCTCCAATTGATAACGTATGGGACATTATGGGATGGCACCTCGAGCATCATCCACAGTCAGCAATGACGGTCCTAGTATTGACACAACAAGTGCAACAAGCATGGAACTCCATACCACAAAGTGACATTCGGCACCTGTATGGCATAATGCATGCACGCTTGCAGGCTTGTCTTCAAAATTCTGGAGGTTACACCCTCTATTAAATTAACATAATTTCACATTTGCACAGCATTTTCTTGAGCCTAAATTAGCCAGTGATCTTGCACATTTAATCAATTAAACATGTTAACTAGATAATTGCATTACCCTAATTTCATTACTTTACAGTAATTTTTTCTTGGTGTTGGGATTTTTTTTTCCGCCAGTGTAAAAATAGTTAAATTTTTTAGCTAACTTTTCTTCTAACGTCATCAAAGAAAACCTAAGATGCGTTTCGAGAACATCAATTTGACCCTACTATCAAAATTAGCCTAAAACAGAGTCCTTTTAAAACTTTTAAAACGTGATGTTTCAATTTCGAAATTTTTGCCGAGGAAGATAACCTTAATCCCTCCCCTGGACCTGACGTTTCCAAAGACAGCTAAAAATTGCATTTTCAGAACTCTATTTTTATAGTTTCAGGATGGGGTCCCGGCGACGCGGCGTATTTAGATTAGATTTAAAAAAAAAAAAAAAAAAAAAAAAAAAAAAAAAATCGGGGAAATTTGTCATAAAGTAAAATACTATGAATAAAAATCAGTGTATTTTTTATTGTATGCTGGTTGTTTTTTTTTTTTTTTTTTCAAATGAAAAAGCAGAACTTATAATGCAACCAAACTAATAGTAGACATATTCTAGCGTAGTTCCGAATTTTTGTTGTTTACTTATTTGTTTTGATGTAAAATACTTTTCAGAAAACTTGGTGAATTGTTGAGTGTATGAAAATTGTTTCTTTTTTATGTTTTCAAATGAGCTAGTAGAAAAAGCAACCGAAATAACTAAGACAAAGTCTAGCGCGCGCCTCTGAATATCATAGTGGATTGCTTCGAGTGGATCGACGAACGGTGACGTCATTTCCAAGCTCCGAGGCCTCCTCCAATATCGCGTAGGTTACGGTAGGTTACGCTGTGGCCCATGTGACAGTTGTTATGTTCTTGAATGAAAATAACATCTCACCAGAGTCAAAGGTGGTCCTCCCGCCCATAGGCGTCACCGAGGTCTTATTATTGGGGGGGACGGACATTGATCTCATTTTGGCTTCAAAAATTTCATCGTGCGGTACGAAAAAGATCTGTAATTTGGGTAGCCAGAGGGAAGGCGTCTATCTCTCTCCCCCCCCCCGGATTTTAGAAACGATTTATGTGCAAAGATTTTCAAAGGTATTTTGTTTTTTATTTTCTAATTATGTATACTGAGTATGTTTCCCTTGCCAACCCCCTCCCCCCCTCACCGTAAACTTGAACTGGTGAGCCTGCTACAAAATGCTATGTGACGTACTATAGCACATAGATATCTTAACAAAAACACTTCACTTTTGATCTTTTTAAATGGAGTTAACATACCTATTGTACAAATTCAAGCAACATGAAAAATAAGATGAGACACAAAAGATATCAGCCCACGAAAAGATAAAAATTTGAAATATTTATTCCAAAACTAGGCCAAAAACATTTCTGCGACTGTTTTTGCTGAGGACGAGTTTTTTTTTTTTTTTTTTTGACAATCATTTTTGAATCAACATTGTCCAGTGCATCCTCGTGGACATAACACATTGCAACGTGGTTTAAAAGTCAGTTTAAACTTAGAAAACCACTTAAACTTAAAAGTTTAAAAATTCAGAGTTCAGTAGAGATTCTAGTTTTGGTTTCATAACTTTTTGCAAACGTAGAAAAAAAGAATGAAATATGAAATAAACGTTTGATTGAGCATACAAATGTCAAACAGCTAAAATATTAATAAAAATTGAAAAAATAAAAAATATGTAAAATTAGAGAGTTGAGAAGAAAAATTTTCAAGAGAGGGGATTTGCGCCAAAATTAAATGGCTAACTTTACTTTGTTCGGTTATTGTCTACATAAGAACTTTCTTTTTTCTGAAATCAATGTATCACTTGATTATTGATTTATTGTAACGTGTGTCCTCTTATTTCTGAATTTTTAAGTGAAACTTGTGAAAAAATATTGGGGGGAGGAGAACCTCTTGCCGGGGGACGTGATCTTCGATCCTCACTTATCTTGCCGCAGATGGGAAGTGACATAAAATTAAATAGCTTACTTTAATGAAAATTAAATAGCTTTTCTTTATAATGTCTTTATACGAAGAACTTTCTTTTTTCAGAAATCAATGTATCAATTGATTATTAATTTATTGTAACGTGTGTCCTCTTATTTCTGAATTTTTAAATTTTAAAGTGAAACTTGTGTAAAAATATTGGGGGGGGGGGGCTGTCCCCCTCTTCAAAATTATTGGGGGGGACGCGTCCCCGAATCCCCATCGGCCGTGACGCTCGTGCACCCGCCCTCCCGAAAGACCAGTCTTTTTCCTCAGTTCATTCCTAGGGCTTATATGAGGGGTAGGCCCGGGCCCCTTCCAAAATCAAGAAAATTATCCCAAAAAATTTTAAAATGTGCTTTCAAAAAGGAAAGGTCCTGAAAATTGCTCCCCCTTTTGCCAAACATCAACGAAGATTATTTAAAATTTCACTTAGGAGACTCAACGCCGAAAAATTTCCAGAAGAGCCCTCAAACCCCTTTATGTCACTTAAATTTCGAAAATGTTCTGAGAGAGACCACCCTATTACCTCGTTTTCTTTCAACGAATTATGGCATAAAATTGCGAATTTAAAAATTTAATGTCACAAAATTTGTGAGGGCAGCTGAATCCACTTTTTTTCTTAACGTCATTAAAGATAGCGTAAAATGGGTTTTCAGGACATCAATTTTAAAATATTTCCTGTCGAGGGTTCCCGAACCTCCCCCACACGAAAGTCCGAAATTAGCTTGGCTTTGCTTGGTTACATCTGCCCCCACTCTACTGTATCCATTTAATTTAGAGCATGAAAATCTCCATTGGAGTTGAGTCATTCTGCAGATTTTCTGCAGGAATATTTGAAGTAAAGAAATTTTGCAGAAATCTTCAAAATACAGTGGACGCTCGTTATAACGACCGTCTCCGTCCTACAGAAAACGGTCTTTATAACGAGTGGTCTCTATAAGAGGTAGAACAAGGAGTATATTGGGATACAGTTGGGGGTTTTCTCCACCGGTCGTTATATTAGGATGGTCTTTATAACGTGTGGTCGTTATAACGAGCATCGACTGTATCTGAAGATTTCTTTGCCGAATTTTGTAAAGGCATTAGATAATCTTTGCTTTCCGGCGAAAATTTTCAGTTTTGATTTGAATTTGCGTCATTTTCGGGAAATTTATACCTACTTCTAGTTAAAAACATGTGCAGAAAATTTTGCGGAATTTTGCAAAATTTGAAAAGACCCGCAGAAAATTGCTTCATCGTTGAAACTTCAAAACGCGACAATTCTATGATCGGACTATTTTTGATTAGACATCCCTGTACGATCGTCACTTCTTATTAATTCATTCGTCTTAACCCTTCACTGCACGATTTTTTATATTTTCATGAAAAAAATCATTTGTTACCTTTTAAATAACCCTGAGTTCAGGAAAAATGAAGAAAAAAATTAATCTTAAAAATGTGCACCAAAAATGATGTTTTAATTGTTTGCTCTATATATGGCACAAAGCACATAGCATATGCTTTGTATACCGATAAGTGTAATAATCTACAATGTTTTTGTGTCATAAGTGGTATAAACAAACTTTCCACTAAGTGTATTTAAACATTTTTGGAACAAAGGAAATAATGACTAAGCACACTTCTAACGGAAATGCAGACCCTTTTTTTAAAAAAGCAAGAACTGTAATACCTAGACTAGTACAGCTAACTAGTGCATAAAAATCACACTAAACTGTTATAGCAATGTTCCAGAAGGGGCACAAAGCTCAGTTTAACTGCATTTAAAAATCATAGGAATATATGAGGGTTTATTTGGTTTGTGCCAGATCTGGCACACCGTGCAGTGAAGGGTTAAAGTAAATTATCATGTTTTAATAATTAATATTATTGTTTAACATAAATTTGTGCTCGTTCCAATTAATACTTCTGATTTACCGTTCGTGCTACCTGAACCCCCTCCCCCCTTCTTGCCACGTGCCTGACGGCGCGAAGCTCGGTTTGGCCGAAGCGCCGAATACCGAAGCTTCGGCTGCAGCATATATTGAAGTTTTAGCAATGAATGCATATTAAATGCATACAATATGTATGACACTATGTGCCATATGTTTCAATATTCTTGGTGTTACGTTACACAACATTTTTAGTTTACTGTCTCATTTCTTAATTAATTTTACTAATTATGAATTAATGAAATTATGTATAACTGCTGATTTATTTTTTTTACATCACCAGTAAAAAATGTTAGGTTCTCATTTAATTTATCTAATGAAGAACTAGCTATTTTGTTTTATTTTCTTCTATTTTTCTCTTGGAGCAGATATATACTAAATCTCTTTATTTCTTCGCAATGATTTTCCTGTATTTATAGTGTAGTATTATTCCATCTAAATTAAATGTCTTGACTCAGATTTTATTTTACATCGTATTACATTACCTATTAGGTTTTTGGTGTAGTTAATGCATGAAATTTGGTTTTGGTTCATGTGGTTTTGCAGAGTTGGATTGTTGCAGCATCAAGAACCATTCCTGTGCTCTGTCAAGTCTTACTGATCAGAAGAAAAATTAGAAGACGCTTGTGGCTTGTATCTCTTATTCGTAATCGCCTGCTGTTGCCTTTCTACTCCATGGTTGGAATCAACAACTAGTTGGATTGTTGCAGGGTCAGAAATGTATTAAGAATCATAACTGCTCTGTCAACAGTCTTACTGGTCAGAGGAGAGATTAGAAGACACCTGTATCTTTCCTTCCGGCTCCTCAGTCGGAATTTATAGCTAGTTAGATTCTTGCAGGTTAAGGAACTATTCCTGCTCTGTCAAGAGTCAAACTGGTTAGAAGAAAGATCAGAAGATGCCCTGTATATATTATAGTTATTACCTGCTGTTGTCTTTCCACTCCTTGGTTGGAATTTACAGCAAGTTGGATTGTTACAGGGTCAGAAATGTGTCAGGAACTATTCCTGCTCTGAAGAAAGATCAGATGTCCTGTATGTCTTATAGTTACCTACTGTCAGTAGCGTAGCTAGGGTGCCCAGCGCCCGTGGCAAACTTGAAAAATTGCGCCCCCCCCCCCCATAGAGGTTGCTCGGCTGGGAGGTCATTGTGACTTCCAGGGACGGACTGGGATGAAAATTCAGTCCTGGCATATTTTTCCAGATGCAGCCCCAGTTGGGGGTGGGGGATGTCTGCCGGTGAACTAAAATCATGAACTTCTCCAAATTATTATACCCAAACAATTTTGAAATTTATAAACTGAGACCACACTGAGGGCAGTAGCAGAATGCAATTTAATATAAGTTTAATCGCGAGTGTATTTATTACTCAGATCGAATTTTGTAGTTTTAAAAATGTATTTTAAAACTAATCTTCGAAAATGTTGGGGGAAAATGAAATTCGAGGGGGGTACTCAACCTTCCGTTTTCAAAATCGAAATTTGTAAAGGGCATCTGTTATACATCAATTAAAGGCGGTCCTCCCCCGGGAAATTTGTTTAAATTGTAGCTCGAAAAATGCAATTTTAGACGATCTTTGGTAAAATTCAGGGGACGAGGATTTGAGGAAAATTTTCGAATTAATCTTCTTAAAAATGCAATTTAGACAATCTTTGGCAATCTAAAGGAGGTTCCAGGGAGAGATCTTTTTCGAAATTGAAATCTTAAAAACGAAAATCTAATCATCTCCGATTATGATAGGGAGAATGGGATCGGAGACACTCTCTCGAAAATTCGTTTTCGAAATTTTAGTTCTAAACAAGAAGTTTTGGAAGACCCTTGATGATATAGGGGCAGGCCCGGACTGGCCATAGACTTGACCGGGAGATTTCCCGGTGCGCCCTCCCGAACGGCGCCCTTTTACTATTTTCACAATGTGTTTGCTTTTTTTTTTTTTAATGTATACTGGGCTTTCTATATCTTATAAAGATACGCTATCTCATGCCTTCCTAAAGGCTGTTGGGTAGGCGCAGGCGCCCTTTCGTAAGCAGGGAAAGCAGTACACTGCACTCCGCTATTTACTGTAGCTCATCTTTGTTCCCTAAAGTCACTATCCCTACACTCCCGAGAACAAAAGCAGACCCTCGTTGTTTCCCAGAATCTCCTAGGCGTTTCCTCAATAAAAAGGGATGTGAGGGTGAAAGTGACAGTACATATCAATGATCAAGAATACGAGTAGAAAAGTGCGAATTTGTATTCTAGAACTTAATTTATTGCCAGTTAAAAAGTTAATTTGTTTCATATACTTTAACGATTTATATGTAATCTAATATATAAAATTCTCGTGTCACAGTTTTCGTTGCCATACTCCTCCGAAACGGCTTGACCGATTTTGATGAAATTTTTTGTGCTTATCCAGTATCTATGAGAATCGGCCAACATCTATTTTTCATCCCCCTAAAGGTTAGGGGTAGTCCACTCCTAAATTTTTTTTGCTCGCACATAACATCTGATCTACTGAACTAAAACAATATGTGTTATCGTAAATCCTTACTTCAATGAGCGACCCGATGGTCAAGTGGTTAGGCGCGTCAGGTTGAAGTTCCTGATGGAATGAGATCGAATCCAGGTCCGCAAGGGTTTTTTCGAACAGCTGCATGGTTTTTTTTTTTGAATGATTTTAATGATTGTAATGTCCTTATGCAGGTACATCCCCTCATGGGGATCTACCCCATATTTTTTTATAGTACAAAATGACAGTTTTGGTCGGATCTTTGTTAAAATTGGCAATGGGGTCCTTCGATGCTGTAGAATTTTCTTATGGACGTTTGTGCCATTTTGGGGGGCTTTGAATCGATTGTGGCAATAAATGGTTTTTGATTTGCGGCACTTATATTATTTTTTCAAAAATTATATACGCTATCAATTATATTATGTGAATTTTTGTATCTTTATAAAATTCTGTATTTTATATCTTGCATTTACGTCAAATTCAAGGTAAAATTAAAAGTCAAAAATTCTGACGAAGATATATATATGTTAAAAATTAAAGTAACTATTTTTGTGATTTTCATATTGGTTGTGACCAAAAAACATCATTACAAACAAACAAAGTGTATCAAACACCATGAGTGTTGAGTTATCAGGCAAAATCTGCTGTATAAAGTTTTTTTTCACTGCTAGAGGGTGGGGGGGGGGGGGGGTATGAACGACCATTAAAGTGACACAAATTTTTAAAAAATAAAGGTGGGATCTCCAATTATTTTGCTTCGTAATTTGAACTGTGCAACGGTACGCGATTAGTCATTCAAAAATTAATGAAAAACGTGATCGAAGCCAGGGTTTTAACTGGCAAGTTCGGAGGTGAAAATATACTCATACCACGGATTCCTATTATACATACAGATGTGCCAATTCAATTCAAACGTATTCAGTTTCCGATTATATTGGCATTTGCAATGACTATCAACAAATCCCAAGGTCAAACGATGTCTGTTTGTGGCTTAGATTTGAGGACACCATGATTTTCACACGGACAATTATACGTGGCATGCTTTTGAGTGGGTAAACCATCCAGTTTGTTTGTGTTAGCTAAAGATGGACTAACAAAAAATATTGTTCACGCTATAGCATTAAGAGATTGATATTGTTTAATAGTGTTACTGTCGTAATTGTTTAATTAATGATATATAATTTTAAGGAATAAATTATAATAACTTAAAAATAATGTTTGCCTTTTGTTATTTTTGTATTCCCGCATCGTTCACAGCGCTCCATGCTTATTTCACGCATATACCACATTCTTTCATACATACAATATACACATTCTACCATACATACATATATACTTACAATAAGTAAGCTATTTTTTGTCAACACTAGAAATTACTAGGAAATTATTTATATGGCAAAACAACGTTTGCCGGGTCAACTAGTTTGCTATAAAAATGTTAGTTTATTTGGGTATTTTCTATAACTTCGGAATATCAACGTGTCATAGATACTAATCGAGATGTTTGCAAAAGATAATGTACATTGTGCCATATTAAGGCAAAAACAACAATCGGAGGAAATGATGCATTTACGTTTTTTTTTAAACATTGAATCACGTGTTTCAAAAATGAGCATAAATAGAAGAGACTACAGAAGAGCAATATGTGCATGTACCAAGATTAAAATTTTCATATCAGAATGGATTTTTTAGTTTCGCTGACATTACTTCCAGTGTAAATATTCATTTCCGCCCTAACTGATGTTTTCTAATGAAGCACGAGTAAAGAGCAAAATCCAATTGAAAGTTCCTATATTGTAATATCATGGAATTAAAAGTAAGATTTTAAAGTCTTAAAAAAATAATAATAAATTTTAAATAAATAAATAATAATTTAAAAAAACACGCTTCTGTATTTACGAGATTTTTTGAAATGTCCGTTTTAAATTCTAAAAAAAGTACTGTGGAGGCTAAATCGGCGCCCTTCGACTCAGCCTTCCCACGCCCTTTCGACCACCCAGTCCGGCCCTGTATAGGGGCAAAGAGATGTAGGGGATAAAACCGAAAAATATTGTGAAAGTTAAAAAAATAAAAAAAAAAAAAACTGCAATTGCATTGTAGTATCGTTTGGTACGTTTAGAGGATCTGCAATTTTTCAAATTGATAGCTCCAAAAATTTAATCTTGGTGTTCAGTATAAAATTGTAAACCCTGCTAACTGTATTCTAACTTCTTATCTATAGTAAGCGTATTCCAGAGGCCTACGTTTTCGTCCCCATTTTGAAGGGATTTTTATAATATTTTTATTAAAAAATTAAAAATGTAAATATGTCGTCAAGTGTTTGGCGGCCCTTTCTTCAAACATTAGAAATAGATGGCCCGCTCCCTTTCTGCAGTCGAACTCTAGAAATTTTGCTCTTGCCGTCTTGGCGGCCTTGTACTTGGTAGTTTTACGGAAATTACTTTTTTTTTTTTTTTGATAAAAAAAAGTCTGGTTTATATGGGCCGGCCCTTTTTGGCCCAGGAAAGGACCGGCCCTTCTGGCATTTTCCCAAATTCCCACATAGCCAGTCCGCCACTGGTGACTACCCAAAATGTCCTTACTCTAAAAATTTTGATTTATTTATTCGTAAAATTTGCAGATAATGTTGCAACCTTTTTTTTTCTTGATTCTTTCTTTCAGTATTTTTTAACGATGCTCGGTTGTTCCCTTCATGTTATGTGTGCATATGTCAGCTTGTTCGTATTATTGGGTAAAATTCAAGTTTTATTTTTTACAAGTTTTGTTCTTTCCAGCAACTTTAGTTCGGGGCGTTCCTACCTTTTCCCATCATTTCCCATAAATTCCAAAAACAAACTATTCTTGTAATTCGTTATTGAACATAGTGTGTTTTTCCCCCAACACAACAGCTTTAATTTTAAATAGAATTTGTTTTGAAACACTACAAGAATGTATAAAATAAACATAATTTGTGCATTTCAAATAAAGATCAAAGCATTGATTCTATTGTAATTAGGAAATGAAAGAAAATATAAAAAGCACCATTAATCTGAAATTGGCTTAATAAATACGACTCCTTGCATACAGGCAAAATAAAAGTTCGCTATTTTTGGCCTCTGATTATTTTTTTTATGAATAAATACTTTTCATTCTAAGTATTTAAAATGTTCCAGAGACCCGCCGTTATTTAATACTAATATTATTTATGAGGGGAATTAGGAGAGGCAATTGCTCCCTCCTGGCTTTAAGAAAGTACCTGATGTTTTTTCCTGATTTTTTTTTAATGTTAAATACTGCGTATACAAACATGGGCCAAAGATAGGGAAGGTATTGACAGGTACCACAATGACGGTGCTCGAACCGAGAATGATAAAAAAAAAAAAACTGATTATCACGTATATTTGTGTACCGTTTAAAAAAACTGGCTCGCCCCTGAAGAGTACACGCACCTTCCCACAACATCCACTTGGCTTTTCCTTTTTCAGTAATACATGAGAAACAATAGCTATTTTTTTTTTGTCTGTAGAAAGAGCACAAAACTTAAAGCACTGGCATGGTTACAAATCGAGCTCAATCCCTCCCAATAATACTTAAACTGTAATAAGTATAAAGAACAAAGTAGTAGTATATATAGTTTAGAAGTGAGTGCACTTCATTTAAGTACATATAATATAGAAAAAATTCCAAATTACGAAATTGAAACTAACTAAAAAAAGATTTATCATTTTTTTTTGCACTTTCTAACCTTCTATACTAAGCCATCGAAGAACAACCAGTATTTGAAAAAGTTACTC
The DNA here is from genome assembly GCA_038373865.1 of Uloborus plumipes. Taxonomy (NCBI): domain Eukaryota; kingdom Metazoa; phylum Arthropoda; class Arachnida; order Araneae; family Uloboridae; genus Uloborus; species Uloborus plumipes. Next base: position 50,004 of record JAXGGA010000974.1, read on the forward strand.
GTTCAAAATCGCGAGCCGCTGTACTTACGTTACTCATTTTTAGAATCTTTATTTAATGAAGGCTCTGGTTACAAATTTTTAAAATCATGAAATTTGCAAGAGTCGTTTTTTAGAAACCCCCCTCCCGTTTTTGAGAAATAAATTATTCTTTCGCTAGTTTTCGACACAGAAAAAATATTACCAACAGAGTTATCTGTCATACAATTGCATTCCAAAAATCTGTATCCGAAATGTTTTCAAAAAAGCTCGCTGAATTAAAATCGTAAAACGTTATTTTCGAAGTATAGTATGTAATTGATAAGTTGAAGTGATATCGTGAAAACAACGGCTGGAAAGAAGCGGAGAGAAAAGGTTTGTTTCTATCTCTTTTAAGTAGATAAGACAAGCCGATTTCAGATCAGCCTATTATACAGACTTCAGACCAGTGGTTGGAAAAACTACATATTTTTCGTAGCGAACTACAACTACAACTACTTTCTTATAAATGTAGTTAACTACAGCTACAACTACTTTTTTTTAAATTTTTTTTTAGCGAGCTACACTACTTTTGAAATGTAGTTGCTACTTCGCTACTTTTTAAAAAATAAATAACAAGAATACACCGATTGAAGATCGACCGAAAAAATTCGAAAAGTGGTTTAGATTAAAAAATTACCACATTCGAATATGGAATAAAAATAGGAATTGTCTTTGAATTTATTTGTTACTTCTCCTTTTTTTTTTTTTTGCTAAAATTTATCCTTTTTAGATTTTTTTTAAACAATTTTTACGAATATTCGCTACAAGAAAAACCTTGTTTTTTCCTTCGTTCTCTTTTTTTTTCATTTATTTATTTTAACTTAAAAGTAGTTTTCAGAAATCGCTACAAACTACAATTTCTTTGTATCGCGCTACTCACTACTCTACTTTTTTTTAAAAGTAGTGCGCTACACTACAAACTACTAAAAAATGTAGCTACTACAGTAGTTTCGCTACTTATAGTGCGCTACTTCCGACCACTGCTCCAGACCCCATATAAATCTATCAAAGCAAAGTTGCACATTTTGAATATTTTGTCTTGTAGCGCGGGGGCGCAGTTTGCGCTGCTCGGGGTGTCTATCATATTTTCATTTTTTAGTCTGTTTGGACTTATTTTTTTTTAATCGGTCAAAATGCCGGCCCCCGGGTGCTGCACCCGTGGCAAGAGCCACTCCTGCCAACCCCTAGTTACGCCACTGCCTACTGTTGCCTTTCAGTTTCTCAGTAGGAATTAATAGCTAGTTGGATTGTTGCAGGGTCAGAAATTTGTAAAGAATCATTACTGCTCTGCCAACAGACTTACTGGTCAGAAGAACAATTAGAAGATGCTTGCATTCCCTATAATTATTGTCTGCTGTTGCTTTCCTACTCCTCGGTTGGCATTAACAGCCAGTTGGATTGTTGCAGGATCAGAAATGTGCTGTCCAAGAATGTGTAGTGTAAATCCAATATATTGGATATGTGTTGCAATTAGTATCACATAGGTTATATTAAATGCAGCTGAGTTGTCGTGGTTGCTACAGGGGGATGCATGTAAGAAAAATGTTACAGATCAAGATTCCAATTGCCATATTGAGTAGAGTTGAGTTGTTAAGATTACTAATTGTGGTCATACACAAGATATGATCATCGAGTTCTAAAACTAAGAGGAGACTTAACCGTCCATTTTTTGGCCTAGTGAATAGGGCAAAAGGATATCTCTTTTTGCCTTTAAACTCGAGTTTCATCCTACAAAGCATCTTTTGAGTCCTTAATCTGTTTAGTTCGCTATGACAAAGGAAGCGCACCCCCCCCCCCCCCCCACGACTGAACAAGGTTGGTACTCCTTGGAAGTTCAGACTTGGAGCTTCAATGCTGAAGAATGGAAAGTTCTCTCTCCAGTTAGAATCATAGCTTCAATGGATATGTTATGGTCAAATTTCATTTGTGCAATACTGTGTGGAGTTGAGGTGTAGGATTGCTGATGGGGCTATGCAATGTTTCCCCTTTTTGAGGAGTTTAGTAGCCATGGAGTTGAGTTGTCTTGTGACAACCAAACTCTAGGAAGAACAATTCAACTGGATGATAAGGAGTAACACTGCCACTTGAGGATCAGATCTTGCTTGTGAAAAAACAACACACAGAGGACACACGAATGTGAATTGCAATATTTTATTTCAAGTAACGAATTTGTTACAATGGCTGCATTTATTGCAGAGTGTTCATTAAATATAGGCAGCCACACAACTCAATACTAGTCATGATTTTTATACAAAACAAGGTATGTAATAAAGGGGAGAAAAAAGAACCATTGTACAGGATAAGAGTTTTTCTCGTAAAAATGCTAATCCTCCAATCCATTATGTGACAAATGAAGCTAGTTATTTAACTTTTAATTTCAGGTCTCACACATGCAGTTCATTGCTAGAGAAACTTTAAAAAATATACATCTGCAGATGTGTAGAAAACATGGTGCAAAATTCCCTTCCGTCACGCTTCAGCATTTTCTTGAACGGTCACGAGAGGTGGATGGTTCGACTCGAAACGAGGAGGTCAATTTCTCAGAAAATTAAAACGTCGGCCAGTTTAAAAGACTTCGCAATTAAAAAGCATGCAGTGTGTGACTGCACAGAATTTGTATATCTACATCGGGCTCGTCACAGGTACAAGAACTTCTAAAACCAGATATTTTAAAAAACCACCTTTCAACAATCTCGAGAGAGAGATACAATAGAAAGTTAAATATTCTCTTCAAATTCCAACACGGCAAATAGTTTTAAAATTTTTGTTTTTCTTTAAATGTGTTTATAATGACAAATAAAAGTCCATGCATAGATAGGTCGAGAGAAACGAAACGACGTGTGGTGTTACGCACTCTTCGCTCCGACGGAGTCCCGAGTGCCGGAATTCCGAAAAAGCAAGCGAGAACGACCGTGTGGCCATCTTCGTTCGGAGGAAAACATCTCGGAGCCGCTCGGAGACTGCGGGAAGGAGAAAAACCGTTGCACATCCCCGGAGTCCAGATGGTAGTTGTTGTTGTGGTGCAAGTATGCGCTTGTCCCATGGGCATGGGGCGGGCGAAAAGAGAGAGGAAAGTCCGAGAAAGAGTCTCGTTTACTCTGCGAACTGGACCATGTATCGGATGGCCACCCGGGATGCGTCGTACACTATGTATTCGTTGAAGTTCAGGTAATGATGAGAAGTGGAATAGCCCTGCTCCAGTACATCCACCGGCGTGCCCAGGGGGACCGTCATGCCTGGAAAAGGGGAAAGGGAATAAAAGTTAATGATGCAAGTCAAAGGGCGAAAAAAAACAAATATGAAAGTAATTGTCTGCAACAGATTCTGGGGTTCTTAAGTTTTAACTTAACCTTTAGGAGCCGGGCGGTACACATGCTGTACCGTAACTCTGTTTTTTTTAGAGGACGGGGGTTGAGATTTTCACTCGAACCCTTTGGAGCTGGGGATTTTTTCAAGGTTTCAGTTTATACCTTTTCTTTTCAATGGAAAAGAAATCTGTGGTTCCACTGTCGTACTACCTGGGTCGAAAGAAAAATTTCTAAAAAACAGCCTGGATTCAAAAGGTTAATCGCCATATTTCCAACCCTAGGCGGTAAATTTTATGCCTAAAATTTTGGATTGCATTGAAGCTTTTTTTATTGACTAATCGTGAATCAGACCCTTGATTGATCCTGATAAATTTTCAAAAATAATTTTTAAATGCAATAAATGTGCTCTTTAAACTATTTTCTTCTGTATACTTTACAGATTTTAATTGAACATGTTATCAGCAATGTGAACAACTAAAAAAAAAAACATTTCCCTATATTTGGGTACATATATATCTGATTCATTAAAAATGGCACCTGGGTTGTTCATTTTGACGCCTGAAAACATATACTAGGCCTCATCATGATGTTGTCTAGATTTACATTTTTACTTCTAACACAGTTTGAGCCCCGCCAGGCTCAGTCCTACTCAATCTATAATTCCTCAATGAAGATCAAGAGACCTCTGAAAGCTATACAACCCCACTGCAAGTAACAGCTGCTTTCAGTAAACTTTTCCAAATGCCTATAACCCTGTTGAGGCAGGAAAACAATTCAAGGACTTTCAATGGTTTCCAGGAGGTGCATGTACCACCTGTGGAACCAGGGAAAAGGCAGTCAGTTGAATCGACTGTCGAAATTTGAGAGGGGGGTTCTTTTATTTTGCGAAATGGCCAGAAGCCGTACTTTTAATTTAAAACATAAGACTGCAGTTTTGTTACATAATAGGGGTGATTGTGAGTTCATGAAAAAAAAAACCTGAAAGTTTTGAAGAGAAAATGTGTGTGTGTGTGGGGGGGGGGGGGGGTGCTTTCTTCAAAAAACTAAAGCCCCTATTATTTAAGCAGACCTAATTTTATAATTATACATATTTAATAATATATTGCCTTTCATAAACGAACAAGACACATTTCATACATTCAAATAGTTTCAAATAGTTTTTAGTCAAAAAAATTAAATGGCATCTTAACATTTTTGTTCAATGAATATTATAAGTAATTATTGGAAAATCACCGAAAGTTCGAAAAATAAAAAAAATACCGAAGGTGGGAAGACAAAAGCATTGGTATTTTTGAACATGAAAATACCAGAATCGATCATGAAAATACCGGAAATCCGGTAAATACCGGGACACAATCACCCCTGTACATAAGGACATCATAAAAAGTTTTTTGCTAAAAAAATATATAAATACAAACTTATATTTATAAAGCAGTGAGTAACCGCCCCTAAGCAAGGACTAAGGCAGGAACATGAAACACACTGGAAACTCGGCCATTTCGATCCATGGACTGCAGTTTCGTGCTTATTATGCACTCATCAGCATGGAATACGAAACTAGCCGAGTTGGAGGCAAAAATCCTCTAATAAAGCAGTGAGCCGAGTTGTACCGTACCAAGTACGGTCGCTTGCCGGTGTTCTAATTTCACATTAGCTACCAGTTTTTTTCAGCTCTCTTTGCTTTATAAGAGGATTTTTGCCTCCAACTCTGCTAGTTTCGTATTCCATGCTGATGAGTGCATAATAAGCATGAAACTGCAGTGTATTGCAAATCTTATATTAAATTTTTTTTGTATATTTCATAAAAATAAGTATAAATTTATTAAAAACAGTTCACTTTGTGCGAAAATAAGTAAAAATCGAAAAACAACGTCTAAAAGCACAAATGGGTCGAATTAAAATTGGCAAACATGTTTCAAAGGTATAAAGCCTCCTTCTTCAGTGCCAAAGTAAGAAATGGAAAGAACCAAAGTATCGGGAGAGTTTAAATAAGAAAGGAGTAAAAGCTAGGCCAATCAGGTGTCAGCGTGTCCGGACTCGGCACATGCTGACACCTGATTGGCCTAGCTTTTGCTCCTTTCCTATTTAAACTCTCCCGATACTTCGGTTCTTTCCATTTCTTACTTGGCACTGAAGAAGGAGGCCTTTGAAACATGTTTGCTAATTTTAATTCGACCCATTTGTGCTTTTAGACGTTGTTTTTCGATTTTTAAGTATAAATTTATTTTAACCGTAAATTTTGGTTGCAAAAGCTTTGTTTTTCCAGCTACATGAAAAGAAAAAATCAATTTCAAAATGATTGTTAAATGTACTTATTCTTCGGAGGAATTATTTTCCAATCTTCAAATCATGTGGGCAATGTATGCAATTAGAGAAAGAGCAAGTAAGTATGGGGTTCACAACGCACCTTTCCAGAAGACATCTTTGGCAGGATCAGGCTGCTGGTGCCCCACGGCTTTTATGCTGTCATACTTTTCCGTCGTGTCCACCACCACGCTGTGGTCGACCTCCTTCACGTCTCCCAGCGCCACCTGGGGGATACATTTCAGATTGTCACATTAAACGTTAAAACACCAATAAAATTAGTTCATCTCTTTTCAGTTTCCAAGAAATATAGTATTTTTAAGGGAGAAATGATTAAAATACATTTCTGATCGTCTTGTTACATTAAAAATAAATCGGGAAAGCGCAGGAAGTTCCAATTCCAGATATGCAAATATTTCAAACAGAGCAGTGTATGAAAGTCATATTGACACATAATCGAATGAAATCAATAAGTTAAAAAATTGAAATTTGAATACATTGATCTAGTATGGAGGCAAGAGTTAGTAGAAATTGCAATGGCAAAAACAGACAAGCATAAATCTCTAATTGATATCTGAACCACTCATACGCGAGTACAAAAATTTTAAAGTACCAATGTAAGTTGTTCTTTGTATTTTATTTTAATTCTTTTAAAACTGAATATACTATTTGCACAATCAAACGATTTTCAAAATAATGAATTTTTAAAATTAAACAAGAACGAGACTTAAAAAAACACAATTTATAATTTTATACAAAAGAATTGATATTTTATAATTTTATATGAAAGAATAGATTTGAAATGAATGAATTAAAAGGGGGGGGGGTGACATCTCTGAAGAAATAAATGCATTTAGACGGAGGAAAATTAAAACTGTGTATTTAATGTTTTTTTTTTAGCTACTTGAATGCCAGATAGATGAGCTTTTACTACAGATAAAAGTTTTCTTCTTTCACCAGTTATTCTTAGTAATCAGATTTTTCAACATTGGTTTCCTTCTGAATCTTAGTGCCTATCAGTCCACATCAGTCTTCAACACCCCTTGCTTTTTCATACAAAATTTCATGCACTAAATCATTAGTATTTATCATTTCCTTTTTTTTGAGATAGAGAGTATTTGTTATTGTAATGTTACACTTCAATTATCATTGATTTACACGAATCCTTTTATCCTTTTACATTTAATATCAAATTCAATTCATTAGTATGTTGACTTTTTATTTATTTTTTCCTATTTAAAGCACTCAAATACAACAGCGAAAATAAATATATTTGTAAAAATTGCAATGGTCACATAGTACAGAACTGTCTGCTCACCTCACAAAGTAAAATAAATTTCGATTTTGTTGAATGATGCTTTGTACAATATTTCTGACTTTTTGTGAACATGTCAGCGAAATAAATTCCCTGCAAAAAGAGAACAGAGTTAGTATGATGTCATTTTCTTACATGCATGTCAAGTACCATTTGCAATAATAACAACAACAATGTATTACTTTGCATTTAAAATTGTACACACATTTTCGAAACCTAGAATAAGCTCTACAAATTAGGTTTGCTAGCAACAATATCTCATATTAGATGCTTTGGAAATAAACTGGCAATTGTGGATGACTTTAACAAAATAAAACTAAAAGGTTAATACTTGTTTCTTGCTGTAAAATTGATATTAAAGCTTGTATAGACTTGGGACAAAAAAAGAGAAGGAGAATGGGAGGAATCAAAGAAATTGCGATTGACTTTTAGTAAAACAACTAAGTCCAGTGCATAAGCGCTGTGTTAATTGTACATAAATTGAACAATGTGTAATAATACATTAACACACATTGGACACCAATTAGAAAAAAAGTTGAAAATATTTTTCTGCAATTACAAAAAAAAAAAACTTTTGTTCTTCTAAATCCCAGATGTCAACACTTCAAAAGTGGTTTTATCTGCTGGCTAAATTTTTTATTCAAATCATTCCAATTTGAATTGAAAAAAGATTTAAATTCATTTTTGAGTGTATGACTACAATTCTTTTTGCTCAAAGGAGAGGGGGGGGGGAGAGTTGGGACAAATAGGGACACTGTCACCCCAGAAGAAAAAATCTTGATTTTCTTTTGTTTTTTGACTGCAGAATCTGTGTCTATATGGTCAAATAAACTCACCCATAGTATTTTTTCCAGTGTATACTAAAAAATTAGCCAGGAAGGGTTAATACCTTGCCAAACATGTCTCCATTCATCTGCACCCCAAGGGGTGCCACCTGCAACCCCCTGGACAAGATGGCCAGGATGTTCGAAAGACGCGTTCCGTGCCACAGCAGCATGTGGTTGGAGAGGCTGCTGGACTTGAATTTTTCACTCTGGGCAGGGAGGTGCACGGCAAATACGGACTGTACTTTGGGCTTCCGGTGAAGGGCTATATAAGGTAGGAAAAAATTTGCATGAGAAATATTTTAAAATACACAGGTGTATATTTCAGTTATCAAGAGATGGCAGATCAACTGGAATTGAAAACAGAAGACTTTCGTTTGTTGCAGGAATGAGTGAATGAACAAACAGTTGGAATGATCACAAATGAATAACCCTAACTCAATCACATTTTAACTGAAATAAACTCACGCAACAATTCAACAATTTGCAGAAAATTAAATCTGTTTATTCAGGCAAAAGAACACAGCAACATGCAAACATTTCAATGAAGGACAAAGCTCTATGCTTGGTTCACAAGCCAAAGTATTCAGAAAAAATTGTAGCGTTGCGTTAGTAAGCAGACCTCTGATACTGACAGTGTTTTCCTTTTCCCACGCAATAGAGAAGTATAATCTACCCTGAATTGAGTTGGTTTGCTTTCATAATTGTTTTGCAAAAGTACTCTAATCTAAATCTGTAGCAAGCACTCTTTTCTACTAACCCAGAAAAAGGTCAACACAGTCAATGTCAGAGGTCAACTAATCAGAGCAGCACTGTAGGCAATCAAAATTTGAAGTCCAGTCGAGCCTACTTATTGGAATATTGGTTAAAAGAATATCCCGTTTTATGTAGTAAAATTTCCATTGTACCAAAGCACCATGACTTGTCAATCTGATACCGGACAATGAAATACCTTGCCTATTAGAGTAACTTTTCATGGAAAACTGGCTACTCCATTAAGCGTTAACAACTGCATTTTGTCTCAGTTTCTGGCACTACACTGCACTACATTAGACAGCTGTGAACAGAACAATTAGAAGCCCTACTACTAGGCCACACTTTCAAATGCATCAAAATTAGTAATTTTAATACAATTTAAGGAAGAACTAGCAGGAGAAATCTTGTTTTAGCAGAGATTTTGGAAATCCCCACTTAAATCCCCCCACTTTGCAATGTCGGCAAAACAAAATTTGGTTAACACAGTATTTTCATTGGTAACATTTTGACAAACAACAAACTATCCTGATGCAAAAACCTTTTATTGACATTTAAAGGATTATTTTTTAAATTTTATGTTAGTGGAAAAATTTAATGAGCGAGAAATAAATAGTAAAGAACAGTACTTTCCAGTAATTTGCATACATTTGTTTCAGAGTTACCTGAAACATTATTATCAAAGCAAAACTTGTTAATTAACAGTGATTTCATTAAATTGTTCGATATTTTAATGCAAGTTGATATTTATAAAAACATCAAATCCCGTAGTTCTTCTCACATTAAATTTAAAATCAAGAATAAATTGCATGCATAAAGAATTACTTATGCTTTCAATTTAGCGATAAAAATTATTACTAAACTCATTGTCAAGCTAAATACAATGTAATAAGCACTGTATCCTAATATAAAGGATGCATAGTAATGATATAAAGTAACATGTTTTTCTTTTGGGTTTTAGTTTATGACAGCTGTTTGCATATTACTCAATCTACGTAATCCTACTTGTCTTTAAATTATTTGCATCACTCTCGTTCCTTTTGAAACATTTGCTATTAATTTGATACAAGAACCATTCCATTTCAGATGGTGCAGGATATGTCACATAAATATCAAGATTAATGAAAAAAAATTAAAACATTTGGAAGCAATTCTGAATTGTTTCCAAAATATCAACAGTCCACTAAACAAAGTAAGGTTCTTGCTCTCATGATACCAATATGTTAGATGAATAACAGTAAAATCTAAACAAATATCAATAATATAATCACAATGAGAAAAGCATAAACTTACAAGTGTTATGGATGTACTGTAAAATCATTTGAGCTTCCTGTGAATCCTTATCTATTTGTTTCAAATTGCAACCTATTGATCTGTACACGTAATCCACAGGATTGATGACTGAAATAAATACAATTTGGAAAATAAATCATAAATACTATATATGCAGTATATTAATAAAGTAACTGAACACAAAAAACAATGTACTATTATGTTATTAAATGAGTGAAATAACGTAATTGAATGCATAACAAAATTGTACATAGTATTATCACAACAGGGCTCATAACAATTTTAAGTTTACTCCAAGGAAGAGACCTGCATTCTAGAAAGGAACGCAAAAAGGAGCCAAGATACTACAGATAGAAATTACAATTTGCAAAAGCTTGCATCTTCTAATTGAAGGGCTTGGGCGTAAATAGTAGTATCTGACAAAATTGTAAAACTCGAATCATTTGGTGAAAACATTGGTATGTAGGCATATAAGCAGAAATATTACAGGGTTTAAGGATAAACACATCCCTTAATAATATACCTACACACCAGGGTTTAAGTTGAGTTTAAAAGTTTTTTAGCAAAGAAGCTAAAATTGGAGAAAAAGCTTTAGCAAAACATGCTCAAGGTTAACAAATAGTGAATATGTTTACTTTCTTTCTAACTGTATCTATGTATTTCATCTCCTGTTGGAAGCTAAATTAAAAATTCAGTCTTGACATCTTGAAAAAAATAAATTCATAGTAGGTAACAGTTTTTTTTTAATTTAAAGTTAAAAATTTAGAATTGTAATTAAAAGAGCACAAGTTTTTTTTAAAAATCATTAATAATGCATTTATTGGAAGGATTTTATGCCCATTAAGACAATATATTGTTGAATTAAATAGCATTTTATTCATGTTGGTTACGATTTATAATAAGATTAAGTTAAGATATCACCATGCTTGTTTCCTCTCTCAGATGGCGCATTGTCTTTTGTTCTTATTATATTGGAGCAAAAAGTGAAAATGGCCTTGCTTCATTTTCGCTATGTAGATAGTATTTTCGCATTTTGCGAAAACTGCGACCGTAGCGGAAACCCTGCTACACATGCACTTTTGTTTTTAAAATCAAAATACTTCCGGCAGTAATTTTTTGAAATTTTCACAAGCCATACCTTTGATTTTTAAAATGCAGTTACCACTATTTACACCCGAGCCCTTCAATTAGTTATTTTTTACTTTACTCTTTAAGACCTAAATTAATTTGTAAACAAACTTTTGTATACATATATATCTATATTTTGTTTTGTTTATCTAAGTTAAAAATACATCAAATAACATGTGTACAGTAGGGTGGGGCGAAAAATAAAAAGTTTTTCAGATCAACTTCTAATAGTTGCCAAAAGTTGTCTTTGATGATTGTCTTTGGTTAGCTTTTGTGCAAAATTTGAGAAAAATCGGTTAATATCTTCAGGGGGCGCTGCGATCGCAAAGTTTTACCATAGCTTTGTTATGGATTTTATGGTTAAAATATCAAAAAGAATGCCTTTAGCTTGTCTCTTTGCGTTTTTTTTACTCAAAAGATGTTTTCATGCATTAAAAGCATATGAAATGACTCACCAACATTATTTTATATGATATATTTATATTTTTAAAAAAATCACTTTTTTTCACGTTTTTGTTTGTTTTTAAATGCTTGAAATATAAATATATTATATAAAATAATTTTTTGTGAGTTATTTCATATGCTTTGAATGCATGAATATATCTAATGAAAAAAAATGCAATGAGATTAGCTAACGACATTGTTTTTCATATTTCAACCATAAAATCTCGATAAAAGCTATGGTAAAACTTTGCGATCGCAGCGCCCCCTGAAGATATTAACCGATTTTTCTCAAATTTTGCACAAAAGCTAACTATCACCAAAGACAACTTTTGGCAACTATTAGAAGTTGATCTGATAAACTTTTTATTTTTCGCCCCACCCTAGTGTACAGAGTATAAAAATTTTGACAATCACTAGAGCTTGGGCAATAGAATAGTACTAGACGCTTACCCATCGCTCAAACCCACTGTCAGTCTCTTAGTAACGTACAAGGAATGGTATTTTCAAGTACAGCAGGATTCCAGTCATATTGGATTCATAACCCTAAATTAATTTAAGCAGTACTTCTGAGTACTGCTTAACTAGGGGTATAAAGAATTTATTTGAAAAAAAATAATAATAAAATGCTAGCAATATTAGAAAGAAAATAGGGGGGGGGAAAGAAAATGCTTGAGAGAGAGAGAGAGCTTAAAAAAAGACTTCTACATGGGTAATGGGACCAATTGCAATTCCTGTCAAAATTGAAACATAACAAGGCAATAACTTGTTAACCCCTTCCTTCTCGCTCCCGTGAAAATGACGGGGTGAAGTTTCGTCCTCTATTTCTCGCGCCTGTGATATTTCCGGGCTGAAGTGTTCAAAAATAATGCGCGAAAAATAACAAAACAATCTATTTCTTATGCCCGGAATCATGTTTTATTTCTCAAAATGTACACCAGATGGCTGCACTAGTCTATTTGCAACGTTTTTAGAGATAGTAAATAATAATAAGAGATGCAGAAAGGAAACTCCATACTATTGTCCTGATTGTGATGTTGGTTTTTGCATCGCATGCTTTGAAATTTATCACACAAGAAAAAATTACTAGTATTTATTTAAATTATGCGTAAATGCAATAAAATTCTTTTTGAACGTTTCAATCACATATTTTTTATTTTCTCTCTTTGTTGGAAAACAAACATTCAGTCATAATAACCCTGAATGTTGGCTTTCCCGTTTTTTTATTTATTTTTTAATTTCAAGCTAAAAATTAACTTAAAAATTAAAAATGAATGCAAATATTGTATATACACTCAGTTTTATATAATTTTCTTGAATAAAAAAATAGGGACTTTTATGACCATTTTCTTCAAAATTATGCGAGCGTAAGGGGTTAAAGGGGATTCGGATGTATTCACAAAACATTTCGAATTGCTGGGTGCACCCCCACCCTTTTCCAGCCACAAAACACATCTTTTCAGGGTTCCTACTCCACAGTGAAAATAAAAAAAAAAACTAGTTTTCTACACTATAATAGTTATATGCACCTTAATAAAATTAAATGAAATCACATTAAACTACAATCAATCCAAAGGGAAAAAAGGGACACAAAAGCCTATTAAATAGAAAAAAAGATTCATCAATAAAAAGTCAGAAGAAAGGTATCCAATTATCAAAATAACTGCCTAGCCAAATCAAAATGAACAAAAACTGGTTATTTTCCTAGGTAATAATAAAGTGGAATTTCATTAAGAGAAACATTGTTGATTTTTCATTGAAAACTGAGAAAAAAAGGGGGAAAACAATGCAAATTTTTAACGAATATCTTTACTAAAAAAACATTTTTATGCAAAGTATTGAGTAAGATGCCAAAGGATTGCAGTAGTGATAAATTGAAATTGAACACTTCAACAAAAAAAATCAACAATTAGCTTTAATATTTAAAACAAAAGATAAATTGGGAAAGATGGCAAGATTTCTTTTTGAAATAACTTTCATTAAAAAAAACCAACATAATAAAATAAAATTAAAGAGCATCAAGTATAAAATAATCAAGAATTTCAATCAAAAATTAAGCACTTTTTAGGGCCCATTGTAACAGGTTATTGTAATTAAGCTTTTAATGAACTGTTGAAGCTTTTTTCTTACTAGTCTCAGGGGCATATGTATAGATGGCGTATGAAAATGTGAGAAAAAGTTGTGTTTCTTTGTTTAAACATACCCGAAGAGTGCAGGCTGGAGCCTAAAAGAAGCTGTGACGACAACCCAATATGAAGTAAGTTATGGATGAGGACAAGTTTGGACTGGACATCTGGGGCACTAAACAGAGGACAGAGCTTTTCATATTGATAGCCAAACACCGGAAGAATTTGGTAAAACTCTTCGCTCAATTTGACAATCTGTAAAGGATAGGAATTTGCATTAGCATCGAGTTCTGGAAGAAAAAACAGCACATCAAAATGTAAGCAAATTAGATTATAACTCTCACCTTATGCATAAGTTCTCCAAATTTTTCTTGGGATTTTGTATTTTGTTTTAAATTATCTTTTTCTGTGATGACATTGCTAGAAATGAACAAGATACAATGATTTAGTACATTTTAAAATATCTTTTAGATAATAAAAATTTCATAGTCAATGCTACACTTTAACTTAAAATGGTTAGTGACATGTCTTTTGAATTTGAAAATGTTAAATGAAAGATTAGTTTGAAATAAGATTTAAAACTTATGAACTTCAGACATAAAAGTTGTGATCTTTTAAAAATAGTGCAATGAATTCAGAATTATTGTAAAAAATCTTATGTTAAATTTTTTAACTAGTTTTACAGCTATAAATGTAGATTTGTATTTACCAATACAGATGAAGAATTATGAAAAAAGAAAAACACTACTGTGAAAATTTTAGTAGAATTTGATCTTATAGTTTTAATAGAACTTGAATTTGTATACAGAAATAGATACTGTCGGTTCCAAGAAATATTATTCGATTAAGCGGGGATCTTTAACAGTACGTCTATGGCATCGGTTCTGAGCTATTTTATTCGTATAAGCGGGGTATTCATTTATCCATTACCCGATTAAGCGGGGACGATAGTATTATAATAAGCAAGTGCTTTTTTTCGAGTATAAATGTGGTGACCAGCTATTAGGTTGTGGCCACATGGTTAGGTTGGTACTAGTTAACTTATCAATCCCAATAAAAATTAAGAGCTTCCCTAAAACTATTAACCAAGGTTTTCAATTGTTAGTTGCAAATTTACTGCTGGGCTAGGATTATTAGAATTACACATTATTGAATAAACCCATTAAATACAGTTAAAAGAAACAATCTAGAAACTAATAAAGAATACAGATGATTAAACTTTTCCTTCCAACCCTATCATTTCATTAACAAACAAATGTACAAGAATTGTTAAATTAAACATTTACAATGAAATTGCTCAATAAAAGTAGATATACATGAACATCGCTATTCCATGAAAAGGAAAACAAGAAAATATAGAGGCTCACCCAATATCTTTCAATAAGTTTTCGGCAGCAGTGAGGACATCTTCTGATAAACTACCAAAAGGTAATACTTCAAAGCTGGCATCAACACCCAAGTCCTGCAGCGTGCCTTCCATGGTATGAACATCCATCTAAAAAGAGTCATTAGATAAATAAAGTTTGAAAAAATACATTTTGAATTGATTAAGTAAAGGGGGGGGGGGGGGGGGAGAGCAATCTTGAATGATTTGGGTTCACAGAAAATTGTGGGAAAACTTTAAAAACTAAAGAACATAGACAGATGAAATGGTGCTTGATAAAATGAAACAAGTTTTTAGACCATGACAAAACAGATCTTTCACACAGTTCACATAATAATGAAAGTTGCCATTTTTTATAATACAAAAATAATATTAGGTGCTTTTAATTTAGGCCTATAGCTGAGTTGAAAATATCTCATGATCTGCACAGTAGAGATTTAATAAGATATCACTTGCAAAATGGAGAATAAATACTTTTACTTCCGATAAATATCTGCCACCGTTAAGTTATAAATTGAGGTTCTATGGAATGAAGATTCGATAAGAAACTAAGGGCAAAATTGTTTTTCAACATGGTTTTAGATAACATGGAAAAACAAAGGAAAGATAAAGAAAATTACTAAAATTTGTCATTATTATTTATTAGATTAACTTTATCAATACAAAGTCTTTGTTGGTTTTTTGAAAACCAAGTTTTGCTTATTTGGCTATAAATTTGAAACAATCATTTTTAATGCCAAATGAAGATGATTGGTTGCTTTGCAAGGTTCCAGAAAGGATGCTTTGATTCGTAATACTCCACATATTAATAGGCCACATGAATCAGCCTTGTGAGTCATTTGTTGTTGGGCATTACTGATGTAAACAAACACCTAGTCAAAAACTTACAAAATTTTCAAACAGGTTCCGAAGAGGTTGACTCAATTTTGATGGCACACTAGATTTTATGTCCAATTTAACATTCTTCAAGGCCCCTTGCTTCTTTTTCTCCAACTGGACTAAGCGATACTTCTTTGGTTGAGGCTGAAAACTGAAATTGAATAGACAGATAAAATTAGAGCTGTACATTCATGTTACTTTTATCTATGGTACATAAACTACCTCACTAGATTAGATAATTCATAAATTCTGGTTAAAACTTATACAAACAAAATTAATAACAATAATATAAAAATTACAGTACATCAGCTTTGTATTTCGAGTACATTTTGGTATAGTTTATTAAAAAGTTTTGATTGTAGCAGTTCTAATGTATTCGCTTTAGGAGGAGATAATGGTCTGACGGAAAAAGCTGCATTTGCCTTTTGCACATTTCTTTTACATAAAAAGTAACATACTATTGGGGAAAAACCTAACTTTGCAGCATTGTGAAGACTAGGCTTATACTAATCACAGGATTATGATGCTGCTAGGATAAGTTTGCCACAATTACAGTATGGCAGGGGTGATTGTGTTCGATTCTAGTATTTTCATGTTCGAAAATACTGGAAATAAAATATTTTTATTTATGCTTTTGTTTTCCCACCTTCGGTATTTTTTTTTATTTTTCGAATTTTCGGTGATTTTCCGATAATTACTAATAATATTCATCGAACAAAAATGTTAAGATGCCATTCTTTTTTTTTTTGACTAAAAACTTTTTGAAACTACCCGAATGTATGAAATGTGTCTTGTTTGTTTAGGAAAGGCAATTTATTATCAAATATGTGTAATTATAAAATTAGGTGTGCTTAAATAATAAAGGTCTTGGTTTTTTGAAAAAAGCACCCCCCCCCCCCACACATATTTTCTTTTTAAAACTTTCAGGTATTTTTCCATGAACTCACAATCACCCCTGCAGTATGATTATATAAATATCAAATTCAATTAAATTAGAACTTCTATCTGCATATAAAACACAGAGCATAGAATAAAAATAAGTGGTCAATTTTCTTGTGCTTGATGCAATTACACTGCTTGCTTTCAGAAAAAAACGAATACCTTGAAAACTGAAAAATAATTTTGCAAACAAGGAGACACAATAATGGAAAAGCAGATTGGACGGATAAAAATACGAGACACAATTTACTGCAAAAAAAAAAAAAAAAAAGAGTAAAACAACTTAGACAAATATATGAGAGTTTTAAAACTTACTTTTTGATATCATCCCAACTATTTCCACTTTTGGCACGAAATATTCTAGTAAACTCTTTCACAGCCTCACCAAGCGTCCCATAGGGAGTTTTCTGGTATTGCCCCGTATCTCCGACTCGGCCCCATCGAGTAAATAGGACAAACAAAGATTCTCTACTTTTGTGTTTTATAAGCTGCAAATGGACGGAAAACAAAGTTACATATAAAACTTCACGAAAAAATCTCAACAAGTTTTGAAAATATGACATTTTTGAAAATCTCGAAAATTATACGATATTTTGATATATATATATATATATATATATATATATATATATATATATATATATATATATATATATAGCATATTTTGATACATCCGATGATTTCAATCAGTACAAACTACAGGCTTTAAATAGTAACTGCATCTTCAAATAACTGTTGTTTATTTCTTTATGTAATTATTAATCTATATTAACCTCAAATTAAATTTTCTTTCATTATTTATATCTAATTATACATTTCATGTAAATATATACAATTTAAATGGTATTTTCATATGAATGATATTTAAAACCATTTGTGAAATGTGATAATTTCTATTATAAAAAAAAATATAAAAATGACTTATATTGACAATGGTTATTATATTGGATGCTGACATTTTCTTTTTTCTGACCAATGTTTAATATTTTACTTGGTACTTTAATTGATACTAAAATTTTTACATTGCTAATAATTTTAACAGTATTGAATAAAAATATCACTAAATTATATTATATTAATAATGCATATGCTTTTCTTTTTCATCAGAAAATGGAAATGAACAAACCTGCATTTTATAAAAATTATATATTCCATATGCTCCGTAATTCATGTCGACAACCGTCATGACAACATCATAAGGAACATTCTTTTCACTATCTACAACAATTTCCCTGAAATATAGAGCAAACAGCATTAGGGGCATAGTTCATACACACCCAATAAATGTTTCCAAATAATTTGTATAACACCTACCCAATAGATTCAAAGTCAGACAACGAATCTGGTGTTGAGTCTTCTTGGCTACTTGCATCCGTACATTCTTTTTCTAATTTTTCTATATAAAGTTTACTATCTTCTACATAATTTGTAACAGGTTGGTCCCATTTGATATCATCAAAAGTATGAGTAGGAATACTAAGCTCTATTTTAATCTGTAGAAGGAATGAAAAGTTCATTATTAGTCTAAGAATATAATTGACATAAAACAAGAACTAATATTAAAGATTTGAAATCCCCTGGCCACCACTGCCTCACTCATATAAAAATAAAACTTGTGACCACATATAAAATTTTATACATTTACTATTTTTATAGCGAACTTGGGAAAACATGAAAAAGGAAAAATCCATTTAAAAGCCTTGCTTTGCTAAAATCAACTACAAGTATTTTATTTTTTAACAAATAGAAAATGATGAAAGATAAATGTCTGAAAAATCATTGAGCTTTCTTTCCTTGTCGGCCCATAATGAAATTGTTACCAATTGCATGAATAAAGGATTAAAATTATATTTAATATACAGTAAAAAAAGCTATCTAAAACCTGCTTTTACATCAATCAAATCAAATTAAATCCAAATTGGTTTATCTGTTAAGGAGCTACAATGTCACTCTTGCAACTGAGCTGTAGTGTTCATGCACAGATCAAGTTTAGATTTATACAGCCTAAACTTTTACTTTTAAAAGAGCTTGGTTTTAAAAAAACTGAAAAGAACTGAATGATAAGATAAGTAAATATAAAACAGATGGAGCAGAGATTTGTTTTTATGCAAGCGGTCTGATATTTAAACAGTTGTTTTGAATTGCAAATAGCTAATAGTAATAAAATGTTTTATAAAACTACTGCCTTCTCTTTTAAGAATAGTCTCTCCACAGCAGCAATACAATTGCAAGAGCCAAAAAGAAGCAGAAGGTTGGCAAGATCTTATCTTCATTAGTTTATAAAAAAAGATGCAACTAGCACCAGTCAAAAACACACACACTTATAACTTCCTTCTTTTTTGCGTCGGGGGCTAATGATTAACATCATAGAAAGAATTACGGTATCACCCCGCATTAGCCGGCATGGGGAAAAAGTGAGGTTGACCAGCATGCAGGAAAATTAATTTTCCGGCATGTCGGATAGTTCAAGGTTCATTTTGCAACAAAACAAATATAAATTTCTTTTCTCAGTTTCAACGGCAAAGCAAACCACTCTAAGGAAAAATATTAATAAACGCATTTCTCAAAAACAAACCAATGAATTTCAGCTCTATGAGATTCCCCTCTTGTTTATTAACATTAAAAAAATTAAATCATTTATTTGTATTAATAAAATAATCTATACTGCCATGTTACAAAAGCTGAGCGTCAAATGAAAAATCACTTTTTAATGTTTCATGCCTCTATAGATGGCACTTTTTTTGGATTTTTTTTTGTGTTTGGCACACAAGTACATAACTTATAATAATTAAAAAGCTTTTGGTGTTTTTGGGAGGGACAGTATGAAATTTTTTTTTCAACCTCAGTTTTTCCGGCATGCCGGAAAGGACCAGGTACAGGTAATAGAAAATCTGGCGATCCTAGAACTTTGCGACATGCCGGCTAATACGGGGTAATACGGTAAACTTTAACCTTTTGGACCCGGGCTGTTCATATAGAAATTTTTCTTTCGACCCAGGTAGTACGACAGTTTAACCACAGATTTTTTTTCCATTGAAAAAAGAAGGTATAAACTGTCGTACCAGACCTATGAAACCTTCAAAAACTCCCCGGCTCCAAAAGTTTCGAGTGAAAATTTCAACCCCGTCCTCTAAACTAGACGAGACTTATGGCACATGTGTATCGCCTGGTTCCTAAAGGTTAACTGACAGTAAACAATCAAAGACTCACCTTTTGTTCATCAGATGTGTTGGAAAGCTTCTGCAGTGCAGTCACCAGGAGCGTCCTCTGCAGCCTTGTGGCCATCTGCAGGGGGGTCTCTCCGGCGGTGTTCGCGGTGTCCAACGGTGCGCCAAACTCCGCCAGCAGGTGGAGCAGCACCGTGCTGGAGTAGCAGTAGTCGGGGAAGGGGTCCACCAGGTGGTGGATCACGGTCCAGCCCTTGCTGTCCTTGGCCGCCAGGTCGATGGGGCTGGTCTTCTGGAAAGTCCCCGGCTCCACTTCTGTGGTGAGAGGCAGACGAGATTTATAGTCGAGCAAAATGTATAAATGGTAAAATATATCATTAGCCTACAACACTGCCCTGGAACAGTAAAGGGCAGTATCAGCAGAGAAATGAGTATTTGAGAGATTAGAAGAAAATATTTTTGGATTCCATAACTAACAGTACAGAGATATTGGAGTTGGACTTTTTTCATGCGTTATTTTCACCGGTGAAACAAATCAGTAGGCTTTTACAATATAACTAAAGTAGAACATAAAAATGCACAAAAAAAACGAGAAATGTGCCGATTCTGTCTGTCTTCCTAGGACAATATACTGTGAGCCCCGCTTAATCGGATGATGGATAAAGGAATACCCCACTTATACGAATAAATCTTCCCGGAATCAATGCCATAGAAGCAATATTTAAGATCTCTGCTTAATCGAATAACATTCCTTAAAACTGACGGAATTCAGTTTAAGCGCGGCCGACAGTATTGATACATGTGACTGCAAAGAGTAAAAAAAGGTGCTCTTATTTTATTAATCTTTCAGCTATAGAGAAAAGCAGGGTTGGCAAGGTTTTGGACAGAACGGTAAAAACCACGGTTTAAACCGTCCTGTCCAAAACCCATGTGTCCAAAACTGTCCAAAACTACAGTTTTAGTACAATTTTATATTTTGAACAAATATCAAAAGCACAAAATTATACTTGAAGTTAAGACTTAATTTATTTAATATAAACATTTAAATATGTACATAAAAGCATATATAAGATTTTCAGCTGATATTAATCTAGCTACTTAGAAGTTACTATTCTTCATTAAAAAATGAATTAGTTCTCATAAGTTTATATTATTTTATTTTTAATACCAGCTAAACTTCTTTTAAATATAGATGCAAATAAGGGGGTTCAAAAGGTACAATAATCGACTTAAATGCAAAAAATCAGTTTTGCAACTAATTAAAAAGATACACGACATTTGAGAATGTTACAGCAACATTTACTGAATATTTAATTATTTCATAAAGTATTAGGAATAAATTTAAAAGTAGTACAATTCAAAAAAAATATGTATATACATATGTACACATTAATAATCTGGTTCAATTGGTGCTCTTAACATCCGATAGCACATGACCAGTTTAGCTGCCGTATTTACCCGCAAATGATTAATAAATGACAAAAGTGACATTTCATAATCAGACACTAAATCACTACTGATCCTTGGAAAATGCTGATAAGTTTTTCTAAATATTTGCAAGCTAGGATGTTTTTTTTTCTTGAGGAAGTATATACACATATGAAGGGCTCGGGTGTAAAAAATGGTAACTAGCATTTCAAAAAATCAAAACTTTTTCTTTTAAATATGGATTTATGGCTTCGAGACATTACTGTAGCAAGTTTTTTCTATTTAAAAATGAAGTCGGTACATTGATTAAGTGCTGTGTGTCTCGGGTATATTTAATTACATTTTTACAAGTAATTTTTGTTTCTTTAATTTGAAACAATATGTCTTTTCGAGTTTGTCAGATACCACTATTTACGCCCGAGCCCTTCATATATATATTGTTAGAAACAAAATACACAATATTAAAAATAAAAATCAAAAATAGAAAATTTTCTTGAGTAGTGAGAAACATTTTATCATCAGTTTATTATTCTTCAATCTAAGGTTAAAAAAATTATTTGAACATCACTGAAAACATTATTGTAAAGAAACCACAAAAGACTTCAGTTTTACACATTTTGAGTTACAAATGGAGCTGAAATTATCTGCTTCAAGACTGTTTTTTTGACAGTACTACCAATTCCTATTTTATGAAATTTTTATGCAGTGGAGTTATGAGTAAATTGTTAATTTTTTAACGTATATTAAAATTACTACAGTAACCCCTCGTTATATCGCGCTTTTCGGGAGACAAGAAAAAAGCGCGATATATCCGAAAGCGCGATATAACCGAGGTCATTAAAAATAGTTTTCTATCCGGCATGCAATACGTGCACATACTTAAAAATTCATTTATTCGAAGATTAGATTTTTTTTTCAGTCAAAAGTAACAAAAAAATATAACTTACCGCAGTTGTTGTTACAACGTGCAGGTCTTAAAAAATATGTATACAGAGATAAAATTAACCCATTGTTTTGGTGAAATAAGAATCCAAAGTTGTATAGAAGAACCTTCGTTTTGTTCATTGATGACAAAAATAAATGAGAAAGAGACCTTTTCTGAGCACCTTACATATTTTCTCAAAAATAGTTTCGAAATAAAAGTTTTTTTTTTTGTGGGGGGGGGGGGAGACAAAAGAAAAGAGCGATATATCCGAATGAGCGATATAACAAGGTGCTACTGTAATATAATTAAATATTGTCAAATTTTAACTAATTACAACTAATTAACACTAAGAAACTAAGATGTATGCATTATCAATATTACAGCTAATAGAAATTAGTCAGCTTAAAACCCTTTTGCCATGCTTTAGACAGTTTAAGACACTTTTGGACAGTTTAAGACACTTTTGGACAGTTTTCGACAGTTTTGGACAGTAAAACCCACCTGTCCTGTCCAAAACCAGTTTTGGACGTCCAAAACCCCAACCCTGGAGAAAAGCAATCATATTAAAAAAAAATATATTACAGTTTATCACTAGATTACTTTTAGGAACAGCTCATTCTGGGTTCATTTTTATTTTTTGTATTTGTTTAAATGATTTACTAAGTTTTTTATGGGACATATAATGGTCTTTATTTTGAAACTAAAAATTAACAAAAAAGAAAGAAAGAAAAGAAAAAGAAAATAAATTTAAGCTACTTACTTCACAACAAAACTAAAAAAAAAATCATCAGCAAAAAATCAAATTCTTGTGCAGGATTCAGAAAGATTAAACAATGGATGTGTTCTCTCGCTCACATATGAAAAAGTTCACTTATGCTACATTACAGGCTTTTCGCGATAGAGTAGCTATCTTTAAACATCTGCTACTGCTTTTCTGCATCAATTATTTCTTAAATAGTATTCAATATTTCTTAAACAGTTCAGAAAAAATATCAAGTTGTCTTTTACAATAGTAGGTTCTGGTAAATTCCCGAGTTTTAATTCTCAAAAATCGCTGAATAACTATCAAAGCAGAATTCCAAGAATAGGCATTTTAAAATCGGTGGAATTCCGATATGACGGGAAAAGATAATATGAACGCATTTTTTACGTACTTAGAAAAGTTTGAAAAACAACTCACCACCATATGGATTTTTGTCTTTGGAAGGATCATAGTTGAAATTCAGCAACAGTTTGACCATTTTTATGTCATTCTGAAAAATAAAAAAAATACTCATTATGTAAATTAAAATTCTCAAATTCACTATCCTAAAAAAAAAAAAAAAAAAAAAAAAACTCCACAAGAATCTTAAGAATTAAATTAGCAGAAGCTTAACAGAGTACACTGAAATGGCACATAATTCCCAAGAAGGATGTCATACCAGCCTGACAGCGTGCATGACGGGTGTCCTGAGCTGGTCGTCGGGGACGTTCACGTCGGCCCCCTTGGTCAGCAGGAGCTTGACCACCGGGTAGTTGGCCCTGCAGACGGCCATGATGAGGGGGGTGTACTTGGGGGCGGTGGCCTCCTCCACGTGCAGCACGTCCGCCACCGTGCAGCGCACCCCGGGGTACGGGCTCGGGAGGATGGGGTACCGGGTCAGGACGTTCGGGTTGGCGCCCGCCTTCAGCAGACTGCAGCACCAGTTCCTGGAAACGACGGCAATTTTTAACTTCAGGTGATATAAAGCACAAAAATTTAATTTTCCATGAAACAATTTTAAGAAGCTCTTTAAAATCTTTACAACAATCATGTATCGGCAGCCTGGCTATGACATCCAGAGCGGTGGTCGGAAGTAGCGCACTACAAGTAGCGAAACTACTGTAGTAGCTACATTATTTAGTAGTTTGTGGTGTAGCACACTACTTTTTAAGAAAAGTAGTGTAGTGAGTAGCGCGATAAAAAAAAGCAGTAGTTTGTAGCAATTCCTGAAAACTACTTTTAAATAGATTTTTTAAAAAAAGAAAAAAAAAAAAAAAAGTCTGACTCGAGTCTGACTGGTCTAAATCTTACACGAGTACATCAGCGGTCTCAATGATAAATACCATTCCTAAAAATATGAACTGACCTTTAACATATCATTTTGACAGATATTTTCCCCAGGTTTGATAGGATAGTTTTTACATGGAAATCAATTTCAGTGCAGATTAGAGTAATTAAAATTTAACATTTTAGTACCTTATTTATAAATGGCAAAAGATAAGAAATGTTTTTGTATTTTTTGCGAACAAATAGTACAAAAAGCAAGGAAGTTTCCTAATTTCTGAGGTTTGGGCTCCCACTTGCCCCCCCCCCCCTCCCCTCTAGGGGCGCCTGTGTTTGAAAGTTAAATTCTTTCAATCTTTCAACTTTTGAATTCTTTCTTTCGGTTCATTTTCGTAAAAACCGTAAAAATGGCTTAGAGGAACCAATTGGTGCAAAAGTAAAAAAGGCAATTCTTACTAGTATTCCATGTTCAAATGAACTAATTCATTAATCTAAATCACTTAAAAAAAAATTTTCTTCAGTCCTCGAACAGTGTATGCTTATGATTTGTTTACTTTAAAAAAAGTAGCAAAGTAGCGACTACATTTCAAAAGTAGTTTGTAGTTGCTACAT
This sequence comes from Uloborus plumipes, assembly GCA_038373865.1. Classification (NCBI taxonomy): domain Eukaryota; kingdom Metazoa; phylum Arthropoda; class Arachnida; order Araneae; family Uloboridae; genus Uloborus; species Uloborus plumipes. Next base: position 74,874 of record JAXGGA010000974.1, read on the forward strand.
TTAAAAAATGTAGTTGTAGTTAACTACGTTTTTAACTAGTTGTAGTTCGCTATAAATAAAATGTAGTTTTTCCAACCACTGATCCAGAGACTGCAATTATGTCCATTATGGCCTCATTCAGTTCTACAACAGGCAATAAAAGAGTCAGACATAGATGACCTCTCCTGGAAGCTAAGATTACCTTTAAACTGTGTGACGTGAAGCTCATCATTTGAGATGCAATTAGTTACATTTAAAATTTAGCAAGCTTAAACAAAAAAGGAGAAAAAATTAACGGGAAAATATTCCCTAAAAATTCAAGAAAAGTTAAATAAGTTAAAGGCCGAATCGTAAGTGGAAGCAACAAAGTGAAAAAAAAAAAATATCGCAAAAACGCCAGACCTGCGACAGCCCTGGGTGCTCTTCATGTTTTGAAAATCCACATAGTCGCAAAAAAAGGTTTAAAATAAAGTTGACTTACTCATTTATAAAGTATGCATGTTGAGCTCTTCAGTAAAAAGACCAATTAATCGGTATATCATTTAATTTTCATATAGTTGCACTCTTACACATCACTTCTTATCAATATAAAAATAACCTTCAAGAGATCTCCTGGTACAGCTTGTCAAAAAAAAGTAAAAATACATTATGCAACATCGAGGGTTCCTTGTGTATGAAAATGGTGAATGTCAGAAAAAAGGATTCAATCAAATTTAGTAGACGGCATTTTTGATGAGGAAGCACAGTTAGTTATTTAGGAAGAGGGTGAGATGACTAAAATTGTTCCTTATTGAGAAGAAAATAAACAGGATCGGAGCTGGCGGAATCACAAGGGGCACTCATGAAGAAAACACATATGGCAGGACGAATATCGTTGAGCATCCGAGAATAAAAAAAAGATGGTGGCGATGGCTTCTCATCATCTCGATGATATAACATTTCCCTTTTCAAGAACACGGGGTTCGGAATAGGATGAGTCAGAAGATGGCCTTTGACGGAGACGCAGGACGGGCATTACTAGGCATTCAGGAAATTAGTAGAAGAAAATGGTGGGGACGGCCTCATCAATTCGATGACATGACGCTCGCTTGCTTCCCAGCAAAATTTTACGTGCTAGCGATGATGTGCAGAGTCACTGGATGAAAACGATGATGCCCGATATTTTCATTTACAGGGATCCAAGCCCTATAGTCATCTTTTACGCGGGGGGCCAACGCCGCCCTGGCACACCCGCTTCAGCTTCATAATTTCGTAAAAAGGAAAACGGCAGGAGACCCGCACGTCTTAGCGTCTCTTCAGCAACAGGTTTCTCGGGGAAGTCCTTCAGAAAGCGCGCGTTGAAGCGCCTAGTTCTAACGGTTGACCTTGAGCGGGCCAATCGCAGAAAGGCGTCGGTTGGAGTTCAATGCCCCTCGAAGGGCGCGTGGGGAAGTTTTGGCCAATGAGAAAAAGCGTGGGTTCAAAGAGTGACCCGGCGGTAATCGAAAACCAAGGCGGGAAGATGGAAAGAATTTGGGGAGCGTCGTTCAATATGGCTAAAGATGGCGAAATGCAAAAAACCGAGATTTTGAAAAAAAGGGAATTAGGAAAATCGCGATTCGAAAACGCGTTAATTTTACCGAAAATGCATAAATGATACATGTAACTTTGCGGAAAATTAAGGGCAGTAAAAAGATTCAAAAGGGAAGGTGTTCCGAAGTGAATTTAAAAAGTTGTAGAAATAAAACGCGGGAGATTATCGTTAAGCGATCGTAAATGATAGGTTGCAAAATGATCGAAGAACTGAAAAACCTAACGATGTGATACAATATCACAAACTGGTGGCGAAATAATTTAACACACCAGTGAGTGTTGCAATCAGCTTCAATGATAGAAGTTCATAAGAAGGACCAACCTACGGTCTCTGGATGCCATATTCAGGCTGTTGGTTTAATAGGGCAAGTTAAACACTTTTTTCGAAATAAAATTTCCAATAGTGTGCAAAAGTTGTCGTATGTCTGCAAAATTTTGGTGATCTGAGTTAATATCTTGTGTTGCCTCTGGGGCTGTTTGATTCAGTAATTTTCCTGCACTTTAATACTTTTAAAACCTTAAAACAAGCAATTAATTCTATTTTTAGTTTATTGGCAAAAAAGAACATTAATATTTGTAACTTTTGGACAGTTTGATTACATGAGGGAAGGCGTAGAAAAAAAGAAGTGTCAAATAATATCGACAAATCTACACTCACACTTTGGATTTGTATTAACCACTTTGAAAGAGAAAATTTTAATTTTCAATAAGGATACAAAAACATCACATTGCGCTGCACACAAAATAGGGTTGAAGAGAAAAAATAAGTTTTTCATTTTATTTGTTTACATTGTGGTAATATCTCCTGACAAATCACACTTGTGAAAAGGCCCCCCAAATGATTTTGGTAACTTAACACAAGGGAGCCCACCTCCCTCAAGAGCAAGCATACTTTCCTCATAACACTCTTTAAAGATTTTAATGGTTCAGTCTGTGTCATGAACTCCCTGGTTAGGCACCTCTGCTTTACTCATGATCAAAAGAAGCAGAAAAACACAGAAAAAGGAAAATTGTTTCGGGGATATGGAAATTTGAAATTTCAATCAGAATAATAGTATATTAAGCAGTAAGCTAAGGCAGAAATACATGCAATACACCGCCAACTCGTTGGTACACTAATTTCACATTAGCTACCAAATTTTTGGCACTCTTAGCTTCCATAAGTGATATCTGCTTCTAACTCTGTTACTTCCTATTCAAGACAGATGAGTCCACAATAAGGATAAAACTGCAGTCTCTGGATGGAATAACAGAGTTGATGGTGTAATGTATATACTAGTCTATTGTTCTAGGGCCGTGGTGGCCCGATCGGTAAGGCATCGGACTCGTGTCCGGAGGGACCCGGGTTCGAAACCCAGCCGATCAAAGATCCACCGCCTTGATTAATGGTGGCTGGGAGGCGTTAAAAATGTCGTGGTCACAAAGTCCTCCAAGTGAAACGATACCTCTGGGGGTGCTGGGCCTAGGGTTTGCTCGACCCTAGGTTCTGGTTCAAAATTAAGAACAGAGCGCTCTTCAGGGCCCTATCCCGGTTAAACCACGAAGATGTGGTAGGTACGGGGGACCCTGGAGAGTGTGAAGTGAAGTCTATTGTTCTGAATTTAATTTAGGAGTGAGAAACATGAGCAATATTTGAAAATTTAGAGCTGAGAACATTCAAAACAACTTTTAACAATATTTCCAAAAACATTTCCTAGCCAAAGACTAAAGTTATAAACAGTAGCACTAACCCATAAGATTAATGAGCACTTCTACACAAATAGTAGACACATTGCTTCAGACTATTTTTCTCTCTTTTGTGCAAAAACAATAATTGACATTTCATGAAAAAATACATACAGTGAACTCTCACTTATACACTGCCTCATTTATGCGCCTTTTCCACTTATACAATGATTTTGAATGGTCCTAGCACATTCCATAGCAAAATAAAGATAGTATCATTCGTTTATGCGTCGCTCTAAAGATAAATATTTCACTTATGCGCCGAATTTCCCGAAAAATGTTAAAATTTTAATTTATTTTCTTTAAAAAATAAGATTTTTCTTCCCTTCCCTCTTTAATCTTTCGCCTTTATTGCTCGCGAAAGGCATTTTTTCCGCATGTACTAGAGTTCGGAGAGGGACAATTATCTATTATGCATTGCTTTAAAGGGAACAGTTTGTGCTTAGGTATGCTATAATTTTTGTTTTCTCTTTATCATTGTAGCTACGTTACTGCAATTGACAAACAGCAGTAATATGTCCCTTTTCTATAGAAATATTCTTATTCATTCTCTCATTAGAACCTATGTTGTGTTTTAGTCCTTTAAATAGGCTTGTTCACTTATACGTCTTTCTCACTTATGCGCCTTTTTCTGTCGGTCCCTAGGGCCGGCGCATAAGTGAAAGTTCACTGTATTGAATCTTACGAAACTTAGAGCTACACCCATAAGAGACAAACTTGCAGCAGTATGCTCAAGAAACAACTTTGCAAAGTATGAATGGTTAAATGCATACACAAATATGATTATCTCAGCATATAATTAATACTATTAAACTGTGCACAGTATGTGTTTAATAAATAGCATAGATTTAGTAAATGATTTGTAAAATAAATGTATTACCGGATATCTTCAGATAAATCTTCCTCAGATAACTTCCAAAACAAAGCAGAAAATGGAGTACGGAAAGACTTGTCTGCATCTAATTTAGCAGCAACAGCAATACCTATTTTAGCTGCAAAAAGCAATAACAATTTTTTTTTTAATTTAAACTAAATTTTTTTTAATTTTTGAAAAAAATTACACATATATGATTTTGAAAAACAGTTAAGACTTTTTAAAACAGCATTAAAAAATTCAAACAAAAAAGCATTAGAACACTTACTAAATAATCTGTCTGAAATTTTAAGAATTTTTTAAGGTATTAAGAAAGTTGATAACTTCTTAGCATTTAGCGGAAGTCGTTGTTTAATACTTTTTTATTTCTGTGAAGCAATCTGAATAATTTTTAGACTGGGAAGGGAAATTTTATAGAAAGCACAAAAATTTAAAGAATTTGATGAATTTCAGAAACTTAAATTTGGGTCTCGTATTGAAATTAAAATTTTAAATCTAAAAAGTAAGCATAACAAATTTTTTAGAAATTCATGCAAAATATATTGAGTAAGTTTAATTTAAATGTATATAGCTAAAATAATTTTTTGTGAAAATTGTAAACTAACATGAAAACACAACAGGCAAATTTCTACATTTCAACATAGACAAAATTTCAGTTAGAATCATACATAAGTCAAATGGTGGACAGTTCTCATATTCCAAATTATTCAATAAATTCTCGTTTGAGATATAATATGTGCTTACTTCCAAAAAAGGAGCATAACGTATAGTTCCAGTTGATTGCAGCATAGGTAAGAACAGAACAGCCGTGCTCATCCCTTGACCCCACTGGTACTCCTTTTTCAATTAAAAACTGTGCTACCTACGAAAGAATAACAAAATATCATTCTATCCCAACTTTGTTAATTTAAACCAATTAAATATTCAAACATAAAATCAACTACATCTAGACCATGATTTCATGTTCCAATTTGTTTAAGACCTGGAATACATTCTATAGAAAACGTTGAAGATAATCCTTGTTCACTTCAAGCAAACAAAAAAAGTAACTTAATTCTTAAAAAAGTAATTTTATGAAGATAATAATAGAGCATAAGTTCTTGAAGCGCATGATGTAATATTTCAGTTAAAAGACTTTTATGTGATTTTGATTTTTTTTTAATACTATGACAATTAGCATATGAGTTTTGGAAAACTAATTCAGTAGTGAATAGTTCATCATAAATACCCTCAGGGTTGGACCAAGGAAAATATCGTAAGCCTAATTATGAGGTCCTTTTGATTGCTAATAGCGGGGGAAAAAAATCTTGCATTAAAATCAAATATTTTTTCTAATCCTCCCAACTTTCCAGACACTGTTGTATCTGAACAGTTTAAGTTTATTACACCGCTGTTGACAAAAGATTCTTTGATTGTTTAAGAATCATAAAGGATGAAACTTTGGAGCAATTGAAGAAAGTTGTTAAACACATAATTACACTTTTATAGGATAATGTGTTTTCTAAGCTTCACATGGTACAGACTTTTCAAGAGATATTCCAAAAAATTAATGCTTAAAAATAGCTGTGTCCCTAATAGTGCCAACTAATTCACTTAGATATCACCTGAAATGTTTGAAGAAAGAAAAATTATATTGTTTATTTAAATCCACTGCTTTGTATTCTAAAAAAGCAGTTTTTGAGGTTTTATTGCAAATAAAAGGGACTAAAAAAGCAATATTACCCTAACTTGGAGTTCAGGCAGGTGATGAGCAGGGGCTTCACGTGCAAGCACATGCAGCATGCTCTGTTTTTCTGTGTACAAATTCCAACTATGCTTTATTCTTCCAATCAGCTTGAGGGCTACATTATATTTTGCTGTTCTTAATGATGCCTGAAAAAACAGTAATTACAGTGAATATCAAGCCAGGCTTTTTTTTTTTTTTTTTTTTTAGGAATAGATGAGAAAATAAAATGTTTCTTACTTCAACAGCAATATTTATTCCTTTACCCATATTATCCAACTGGTCTAACATCAGATATAGTATTCCCTGCCAATCTTTCAGTAAAGTTTCCTTCAAAAAAAATGACCTTATTAAAATAGAAGTTTTATAAAAAGTATTATTTCTTTTCAAACTTTTTCTCAAAATTTAAATTTAATCAATTTCAACTTTACGTTTCCCCCCTTTTTTATCTTTTGACATAAAACCATCAAATTTAAATATGTACGTGAAAAAAAAAACCTCACTTTAACTGGTTTATTTCTTTTTTCCCATCACTCACCATTCTGCTGATTGTTTTGCAATTCAACAATAGGTAAAGGTGAATATGAGACAAATTTAGCAAGTGGTAGTATGTTTTGCATTAACCTTTAGGAGCCTCTTTCTTTTTTAGAGGATAGGGTTGAGATTTTCACCCGAACCCTTTGGAGCCGGAGATTTTTTCAAGGTTTCACACGTCTGGTACGACAGTTTATACCTTCTCTTTTCAATGGAAAAGAAATCTGTGGTTCAACTGTCGTACTACATGGGTCGAAAGAAAATTTCTAAAAAACAGCCCGGATCCAAAAGGTTACAAAACCTTTCCTTTCAAAAAAAAGAAAGGGTGAGAAGCAGGAATAATAAACATTTCAAAGATTATATGTTTGCCTATTTAGTTACATGGAAAGTTTTAAAAAATAGGACATTTTTTTTTAACTTAAATATATTCTCTATAACTTTAACTGAATAAATTTATATGAAATATAGAGTTTCTATGAAAAATTACTGCGTGGTCTAACAAGATAAAGAACAAATTATCTTTTAATGGGTAAACACTTAAAATGCAGTTACAAAGCCATACAAAGTTTTAATGTGAGTTATGATTCATTCAACTAACAATTAGTTCTGACTATTTCTCACCTGCAAAATGGTATGCCTTTTGGGAATGGAAGGAATTTTTTTAACATGATTCCATTCCCAACATTCAAATTTTGATTGATTTGAACGAATCGGTATAACAACATCGGCAATGCAGCTGGCGCCTCTTTGCAACAGCATCAAGGCACAACTGAAAAAATTGAAGAAAGTTTCAAATTTATTGCATTCATGAGTATAAAAAGAAAAACCGATTTGTAATAATTAAGCATCATGAATTGAATTTTTAACACACTGGATAATTCAAAAAGATACAAAGAGGCGAGGTAAAATAAAATAAATATTTCAAAAATGAAATTACCTTTCATGACCATTTCTGACTGCTAGACTAAGAGCTGTATTCCCGTCTTTGTCTTTAGCTTCCATATTTTTAACATTCTGCAATATATAATACGTGTACTCTTTGATATATAAGAAAATAAATTATGCTTTATACATTCTATATTTCTACAGTTGAAAGATTCAGACTATTATTTTTAAATGTGTTCAAAAAGGATTACAAATGGAACTTTACTAGAAAACAAACTTTTGCAAAACACCGACTATTGAAAATGGCTGACACCGATAATGACTTACAAACAGTAATGTTTGTTTTTATTAAAAACATGCACATTAAAACATATTTCATGAATTTTTTTCCCCAACATTTTCTTAAAAATGACTAAAAATACCATTTTATTTTTTCATATGAAGTAAATATTTCATTCGAAGAAAAAAACTATTGAAAAATTGCATTCATAATTTTTTACCAGTCATTTTCTTTGTATCTAATAAAATTAAGTGTCAAACCTAAAATCAGCAACTGCCAGGCGGGAATAGGAAAACTTAGCCCAAAAAGTTGCTATGTCATACATTTTCAATGTTTTTTTTTTTAAACTTCATTGTTAACGTCTTTAACATAAAAACTTTGTAATTTCAACTTAATGTTGTACATTTCTTTGACGTACTATGCAAGCTTTAATATTTCTGTAACAATTTTTAGCATTTATTGAATTTTTTTACAAAATCCAATATCATTTCAATATTAATACAGTAAAAAATGTATTAAGTTGAAATAAATTTTTAACCTAATATAATCAGGATTTTATACCCCTTATTACATTTGTCGATTGTGATAAAGTTAAATTCCCTTCGTTAAAATTTCTATTTAAGGTAAGCATTGCAATGTAAAATGTCCAATGACTGAACAAAACCACAACGCATAAAGATGAATTTTTGTTATACTTTATTACTGTGCTAAAGATTTTATAAATTATTTTGCTATGTAAAACTAAACAAACCTTTTCAATTAATAAATTTAATTAAAAAGGTACTATTCAAAGCTATTACCATAGTATATTTGCTTAAAAAAGTCAATTCACTAGAATTATTTACTACAATCTTTTTCCTGTTTACATTAAATAAGTATTTCTGGTAGATAACTAAATTATGTCTTCCAAAAACAAGACTACAAGAGAAAGCAAAGCATGATTCGTATTTTACGGTATACTGCATATATAATTAAAAAGAAATATAGTCCATTTTCACATGAACAGCTGTAGCTAAATGTAAAAATTAAATTAAACGATAAATTGAACATATTTTTGTCTCCAACAAACCTTAACAATGTGTGTCACAGATATTGTGGCCCCTCTATAAGCTGCAGAATGTAACAACGTTTGTCCAAATTGATCAGGCACTTCTATCAGACCTTGAGGCATTGCATCAGTTAGTAGCACAACCAGTTCCATTGGATCAATCTGTGATGTTTCAAAAGGACTGCAAAAAGAAAAGAGCATATCATTAAAGAACAGTTAAGTTCACCACATCAAAAAACTGAAATAGTAATATATTTTACTAGCCACACCATCGTAACCTGATTAATGTCATGAAACCTTCATTTCACTGTTAACCCATTTCTGCCCAGTAGCCTAAAAACGGGACGCTTGTTAGTTACTGCATACAAAAACCTGTAAAGGGTATATCATTATAAAAAAGCTATTTTTCACAAGTAAAATAAACCTTTGCCTTGAGAAAACCACTTAGAGCTACTATTTGGACATCAGAGTTTATTTATTGACAGCTATTTTCAGACAAATCAGTCAAGCAACGATCAAGCATGGGTAGCCACAGAAAGTAAGTTTTTTTTTTTTTGCGAACTTATTTTCCATAAAATTAAACTATTTTAAAAAGATTTGTTTAAAATTGATCACAGATGCCTTCTGTAATGTTACTTAGCAAAAGTAAAGTCAAGTAAGGTTGTATTTCGCTTACATATCTGCAAAAGATCCCATAAACGGGACGTTAAATAACTTAATAAATAAATATGGCAACAGCAAACTATTTTAAGCCTAAAATGTATGTAAACCATTCCAAGTAAGAGTTTTAAGCAGATAAAAATAGAAAACAATTGTTAAAAAAAACTTGGGCATAAATGGGTTAATAAAAGCTTTTATATATAATGCTGAATGTACAATATCACTGAAATTCTAGTTTGTATCAGAATAATTGGAATTGGATTAAAACAAATACAAAAGCTTCTTTAAAGCAATTTTACTAAAAGCATTACAGTATATGTGATCTATTTTACTCTTGTAAAATAGATCACATATACTGTATCTTGTTTACTCCTCTCAACTTATTAGAAACATGTTTTCCAAGTCTCAATTTTTTTAGAGCAAACCAGAGGACTCCAGAATATGGTTAATGGGGCTGGTAAATTGGTTGAATAATATTTTTGGTATAAGAAGAAGAATTATTCCACTAAATTACTTACAGAACTCAAAAACCACCAAATAAATTGCTAGAATTTTAAATACAAAAATGCATAAAAAATCAAAACTTGAAATACCTTGCACAAAACTGCATTTCAATATCATTTTTAACTTTTTAACAAAAACGAAATAAAATAACTATAAAGCTACTAACTAAAAATTATATAAAGTTTTTAAAATAATTAAAAAGCTAATAACTAGAAGAAGTAAATAAAACAGTGGGATATGCAACACAGATAAAAAACATGCATTGCATGTTTTAAATTGGAAATTATATTTAGAATTCAGATTAAAATTTGACATCTGTGCAATGTAATAGTGGAAAATTGAAAAATTCATAAGAGCAATATTTTGCTTTAAGATATTTATGGTAACAAGCAAGTAAGAGAAAATATTCTGACTCATTTAACAAGAGAATCTTTTCTGGGATATTTTATGATCCTCATATAGTGTCTTAAATGCACATACATGCTTAGATGACCCTATACCATTGGGGTTTTAATATTTTTATCTACATCTTTACATGTAGCTTATGAGGACCTTTGATGAGGGTAGGTAAGGCGGATCACAGACGATAAAGAATGATGCAAAAAATAATGTCTAAAGAAACTGATGATGCTACATTGCATGAAATAACACCACAACATGATTTCTGTTTCAAAAACATGCAATCAATTGTGAATGAAACTTAGGTATAAGAACATCATGTATTGACATACTTTCCTATTTTCGTGAAAGCATAACGAATAGGCATCCTTCCACGACAGTCCGTAGCATCGGCTCTGGCACCGAAACCGAGCAGGCATTCCTCGATTGCGTACGAAGAATCGCTATCGCTGGAAGAAGCATTCACCGACAAGTGAAGCGGCGTCCTCTGGTGGTTATTCACAGCATCAACATTGGCCCCAGCTGTGAGAAGAGTTTTTGCAGTCTCCAGTACATCTGCAAAACAAAGGAAAATTAGAAACATTTACCGCAGTAGTATCCCGAGAAGAGCAAGACTCAAGGAGAGTCCTTAGAAGCAGCACATTCAAATGGTTGCTTCACCTCTCAAAACACATGTACAGCAGCTACATTTTGATCTCATGACGCAATACTTAACATACTTGTGCTCAAATCTGAATGGTTTTAAAAAGGAATTTTTACTCTTTTTTGAAGAAAAGATCTGTATGCAGCATAAAAACTTGAAATATGCATAAAAATGTTTTGAAAATTGTCAAAATATGCAGCATTAAAAAATAAACTAATATAAGTCTCAATTTATCTCAAAATTAGCATGAAATGGATAATTATTCATAAATTACCATCATACGAATTCAACAACCTTATCTGGAATAGTATAATAATAAAATTAGCAATAATATTTTGTCAGTCTCCTGTATGTTAATAATCGGGTATTGTCACAACTATTGTTAAAAAAAAGATAGTGTTCACAATCATGCAAAATATTTCTATTAAGTGGAAAAGGGTTGTTCAGCATTAATTGGGGTAACTGGGCAGTTTTTGAATTTGGGTACTTTGTTGGAACTTAATTTTTGGTAAAAAACATTCCCCTTCCAATTAAAAAAGAAAAAAAAAACCTCAAATATGTTTAATATTCGAGACAAGCCGTAAAGATCCAAGTATATAAATATCTTGTGTCACAGAATTAGTACACTATTTTCAGTATCTCTTCTTACGTATTTTAATAACAGCATTAGAATAGAGACTAAGTTTCAAAAATATAACAAATTTTACGTACTTGTAGCTCTTGCTTGAACAACATAATGTAATGCCGTATTCTTGGTTTTGGAATCAACTTCATTCACTTCTGCTTTATTATGTACAAGTAGTTGAACAATTTTACCAAGAGCAGGCTTCCTACACAACAAGAAATAAGGTAAATTAAAAACAAATAAACATTTTGCATACTGAGCATAGAAAAAACTAGATATGAGAACATAAGAGAGGGGAATGAATGGCAACTTACTGGGCAGCAATTAGAAGTGGTGAAAGTTTCTCCTTATCATTAGATTTCAAATTTACATTAGCGCCTGCTTTCACCTAAGAATAAAAAGTTATTTTTTTTGCCAATTAAAACTACCATGATAGTAACATTAGTTAACATAGTCAAATAAAAAATTGTGGAGTAAGTTCTACATCAGAGGCAGACACAAAATAGAAAACATCATTATGGTTCTATTATTCGTTCTACTCAGGTAACTATTTGTCAGAAGTGGAATGACATATGAAAAAAATAAATACATACATAAATAAATAAATACATACATAAATAAATAAATGCTGAAAAATATATGTATTTCTGTACTAATTATTTTATTGAAGGGTTAAAAATATTTGTGTTTCAGTTTCAAAATGCAAAGAAAAGTTTTGAATCTCAAGATAAAGTTCTTTTTTTTTCTCAAATAAATTTAATTACTTGCTATATTATTGTCTTTCTTGTTTGTATTTTTTGCTGTAAAAATCCTTTCATGAGCTTACTATAAAAATTGCAATTTTGCTAACTTTAAGCACTTTAGAATTTTAACATATTTTTAAGCCAAGAAACTCCTGGTCTTCAGCCCTTTTGATAATAATAAGAAAAATGGAGAAAAAAGCTTAAAAATTTAAGTCTCTGGAATTGGCTTTGGTTTTGAATCTCAAGATAAAGTTCTTTTTTTTTTCTCAAATAAATGTAATTACTTGCTATATCATTGTCTTTCTTGTTTGTATTTTTTGCTGCAAAGCGCCTTTCATGAGCTTACTATAAAAATTGCAATTTTGCTAACTTTATGCACTTTAGAATTTTAACATATTTTTAAGCAAAGAAATTTCTGGTCTTCAGCCCTTTTGATAATAATAAGAAAAATGGAGAAAAAAGCTTAAAAATTTAAGTCTCTGGCATTGGCAATATTTAAAGTATTCAACTAAAGTTATTGCACTCCTATATATTTTTCTGTATATTAATTGATATGATGTGCAGTAGATAAATTTCATAGAAAAACTTTCCTTATACATATTTTAAAAGAATAGATCATAAATATATTCATAAAAAAAGGTATACTAAGCAAGGGTTTTAGTGCAGAAAATACTACGATCAGGTCAGTCATTTGAAAGAGATATTATGCAAAAAAAATTTTCTTAATCCTTTTAAAGTCAAGTCATTTTTGACTTTTTGGTAGAGTAAGTTATAATTTGGTATTTCTTTTGGCAAATGCCAGAAATACCGAATTACAATCTGATTTTAAATGTCCATCTTGTTTACGAACAAATTCATGCTGCTTTTGTACTATTTTTTTAAATTAGCTATTTTTATCAATTTTATTTCGCTGTCCTGTTATAAATCCGCTTTTGCATGGAAATGCTTCAGTTTTGGTACATTTTTACAAAAACTATTACTGCATGTCAGAAGAACATGTAAGAAGTCGTTTGAGCAGAAAACACTCACCAAAGCCTCCACAGCTTCAACATTTTCACCCTTGATGGCAAGAATCAGAGGAGTTTGTCCATTATTATCAAAACAATTCAAAGGAGGTTTATGTGCCAGAAGAACCTCTATTACTCTCCCTCCTTCACATTTCGTTGCCAAATGCAGTGCATAAGATATAGCTAAAGTCAAAACAAAAGACCCATTTCACTTCGACTTTCACAGAGAGGTCACTCATTTTATTAATACAGTTAAACCTGTCTACCTCGAATTTCAAGAGACAGAAGAAAAATTCAAGATACAGAAGTTGTGATAAAATTAAAAAAAAATAAGCAATTGGAACAAAGTTAAATACTTAATAGATTGTTTTGCATTGATATTGTTGAATATTTTACTGTACGACATGTTGCCAGTCCACGTTTTACTAATTGTGATGACTATATCGGTAGCAAGTTAATGCATACCTTTAAGTACGAACATAGTCTTTGAATGATTGTGCAAAAGATGATTTTTGTCTCCAAGTTACACAATTAATAAAGGTGGCTAGAGATGAAATTCAAAAAGGAGAGTCGTCAAAACTCAAGATATAGAGGTTTTTTGGAAAAATCATTCAAGATAAACATGAGAAAAAAATATTAAATTTATGCTGTAAAAGCAGGGAAATTGAAAAATTTCAACATAGAGAGGATTTTGAGCTAAGCAGGTTTGACTGTATAATATATCTTTAAATTTATTTCATACCTTCTCCGTCAGCATTTTTACATGGTAAAGAGACGTCTGCTAATAGTTCATCCAGTAGAAACTACAAGAAAAAGAAAATGACATTAAAATCAGAGTAGGGGAAAAAAGAGGGGTGGAATTCAACTCAAATTTGGGGAGAGAAAGACAAAGAAGAAAAAAACTTACTTTTGTGAATGTAAGCAACCGATTTCTGCTTTCTTCAACAAACTGTGGAAGAAAACAAAAAAAATTATCTTACTCTAAGAGAAAGTAGCTTAAAAATCATTATGAGAACAAACAAAAGTACCTCATGTGATAAAAATAAATTAATTTATAATTCTTTTTAAGACCAATAACTGAGCACACAAGCTTTTCTTAAACTGAAAGAATCATGGAACTTGCAATTAGCAATTAATTGAAGAGAACAAGATATATTAATTAAATAATTAATTAGTTATTTTTATTCATTCATTCATTATTAATTCATTAACTGTGCATTTTTCAGAGAAAAATAATTTTATTAAATGTAAAGAAAATATTTCATTAGAATACTATTCTGTCATTTTCCCAAATGGTAAAGGGTAATGTGGAAATTTTCCACTTTAATTTGAAGGAACAAATCTACCAGCAAATATTTAAATTAACATTACAATGAATTTTTAGTTAAAAAATAAATTTAAACCTTTCCAATACCACAAAACTTTAGCATCACTAATTAAAAACTCATGAAAGTGAGCAAAATGCGCTTTATAAATCTTTTACAAATTTATTCATAAATTATAAATAAATAATACTTATTATTTATTTGTACAATTCATTTAATTTATTTATGTTTAATTTTCATAAACAGAAAGTAAAAGATTTAATTTTAAATTTAAAAAAGAATTAATGAGTTGGCATAGTAGCATAAATAATAATCATTGAGTTCAACATAAAATATTACATTATGTATAACAATGAGGTAATACTTACACTAGAACCTAATGCACTAAGAGTTTGCAGTAAAGGAGTGTGTCCATTTTTATTGTACATTTTTACCATCTGACACAACAGTTGATGGGGCGTACAATCAGGACTACTACATTTCTGAAAATAGAAACATTCAACAAGTTAGCATTCAGACAAAATTGTTTAGCACACAACTTCATCGCAAATCATACATTTTACGTTGAACTACAAATCAGGTAAGTATCCTAATATCCTATGAATTATTTGCTGCAGGGTATAAGTTGCAAATCCTAAAGTTGGCCAGAAGAAAAAAAAATCTATGTATGATCTGCAGCGACACATAATCTGTGGATAATACAAAAAATTGAAATTGACTTTCATCTAAAATACAATTTTAACAACTAAAACCAAAACAATAAGTAATTTTAAAGCAATAATAAAAATTAAGCTTGAAAAAAGAGATTACTTCTTGTAATCGTGATTACAGTATGCAAATTACTTCATAAGTAAAATAGCACAATTATTGATCCCTTGATATAAGATATTTTGGAGACACCAAAGAACTTGTAATGACACATGAAATGTATGATTCTCCCAGATGTTATAGTATGCTGAAAGTTAAAGCTATTCAAGAGATATAATTCAAATTTTAAGTGAAAAGGAGCATATTTTACAAAAGAAGGGGGGGGGGCAGATATTATTTCCGCATTGGGATCCTTTTCATTTATTGCCACATTAAATGTATGCATGATTATTACTATCCCCTGCCCCCCCCCCCAAGCTATTCAACCTTTTACCAGATGTGTGTTTTTATCCTATAAAATATGCATAAATATGCCAAATTAAGTAAATTTTTCTGCATAAGAAAGATAGCAGATTGGCTTCACTGCATGAATGGTGTAACAAATTCAATTTGAACAAGGTGAGGATCGGAGGAAAGTTTAGCGGGAATACCGCCATCCCACCCTGACTTGTGACCTCTGTTTTAGTTACTCTTGCAGCGATTTATTTAATATGTCAAAAAGTTAAAAACTACTAGCTAAAATCGTAGAGAATGGGGGAAATAAATTTAGATTTAGAAAAGCTTTAAATACAGGCATGGATGTACTTTCTCTCTCCTGTCCTTTTTACTTCCTTTTACGTAGTAAAGGAAGTATTGTGATCGCGAAAAAAAAAAATCACTCAAATTTGAGTCTAAACTTTGATTTTGCTCACCCCCGAATGAATGTTCATTTATTTTTTCGACCTGTCAGCAAGTGCATATGTACCTACCAACATATAAGCAGGCGAAAAATCCTTTTCAACCATCCCCGAGTTACTTACGACGAGTTTTCTCGTGACGTCTGTATGTACATATGTGCGGATGTATGTATGTGGGTCGCATAACTCAAAAACTATATGCCGTAGAAGCTTCTAGCTTGGTATGTAGGCTCTGAGGATGGTCTAGTTGTGCACCTCCCCTTGTGGTTGCATTCGAATGTTCCCAAGGGGGTGTTTTACCCCTTTTTTGGGGGTAAATCAGTGTTAATTTCAATGCAGACTCAAGTGGTATGAATTGGCGCGACCACTTGGCAATATGTCACCAAGCTTTTGGTCGCCAAGTGTTTGACGCCAACTTGGCGACAAATTTGGCGAAAAAATTATTTTTTGAATTTGGGTTCAACTTGGCGCTATTGGCGATATTTTGCGAAAAATTCACTGAATGATCTTAAAATCAGCAATGTTTAGAAAATTAACCATTGTAAAATATTTTTTGCATTGTTTCGTGGCAGATTAGGGGAGTAAATATTTGAATTGTTACCTTGCTCACTCCAAGCATTTTTTTTAACACTTAAGGCAACTACTAAGAAATTTACACATAAAAGGAAGTAGTGTGGGGTCCGTACCAGATTTTTTTGTGTGAATAATTGCCTGCCCTATATAAACGGGTCCTTGTACATGTGTACTGTTGAAGTCTGACTTCACACCAAATGATAGTATAGCTGGAAAAGTGCAGAAAGAGCATCCCAAATTCCCGCCTATCTGGCACAACAACAACAAATAATTAACTAAGACTTTTCTAAAGCCTCACTTTACATCATGACTATACTCGATTACTTTAAAATAGGCGTATCAAGTTTAGAAATTTTGGGTTTTTTCTATGGAAACCGTATGAAAGAAAATAGCTCCACTCTTTTTTATGCACTGCTGTTGAGGCATTTCATTTATTTTACGTTTATCGAATTAGGCTTACGCTTTTATCCTCATCTCTCAGTTATTTCTTGACGTTTTCTAACAAATCTAGTCATACATAAACAAAGCAAAAATTTCTCTGGAAAAGTTGTGCTTTATTGATGTTGATTTTTCAATAGAATAACAGTTTACACACAAAGCAATTTTAACCTTTTGCATTTAACCATTGTTGTAAACGCTAAGCGGGGGAAAAGTCCACAGCACCGTAACTATGACAACCCTCAGGGGAAAAGTGCTGGGAGTGGGAAATAAATTTTACTTTCTAGCTGTCATCTCTCGTTATACAGGGTATAGTCTCAGAAGCTTATGCAAACAAACATGTCACTTACCGCATTCAGAATGGCTTGCAACATTGGTTCCACTTTCCTGTTTCGAGCATGGTTGACCAAGTAATGGAGGATGGTGTCCCCAGATTGGCTAACATCCAGATTCAACTGACAGCCAGCATCAAGGAACATTTTCACCAAAAGCAAGCAACCCTGGAAATATCGCCAAAAACCATTTCATATGGAGTTGATTGTAAAGCTAATAAAAAGTACTTCCTTTTGTATTTAACGTAACACATAGACAGTCGAACAAAACTACAAAATTTTAGAAGCTGAGGGGAAAAAAAACCCCAGGAGTCACAAAAATGATTGCATTGAGTCTTCAGCAAAATTTAGCGTGCCATATGGCTTCCTAAAGATTTTTGTTCTGGAAGAACAAGGGTAATTTGAGCCAAGGTACTTTTTTCAGCCGCCCAGAATTTGTTGGACCATGCATAGGTAAAGACAAAATTATAACTATGAGAAGGCTTAGGGAGACTTCATTAAAATTAGTTACTCAGAACTTGAAGTGAAATCATAGCAAGGCTAACTTTAGAGCTTTTTGAAAAATTGTAAAATTAAAAAAAAAAAATGATTATTACAACTAAAATGAAAAATGTATCCTTTTATTGAACAATTATATTGGTCAATCTACCATAATAAATCCTAATTAAGAATAACTTTTCACTTTCAAATTCAATTTTCTTTTTAATTTACAGCCCAAACAAAAATGTAAGTTTTGATAGTTGTTTATGATAATCACTCAGATACATATGTTACTATAACATGTCCAATTACTAACATTTAATTTAATGGAACATTTTCATAAAGCAAAAAAAAAAAAAGTTATTATTCAAATAAAAATATCTAATTAAATTATTTCAATATGTGCTTTTCTTTCTCTTTTTGACAATTTGGATAGTAAATTAATGTACATACTACACTCTTATAGTTAAAATCTTTGAGTTTATTCCATTATAGAGTTTGACTGAAATGTCCAAACATAAAATCACTCAAAAAATATTCGAGGGAGAAACAGATGCATGTAAACAAAACAAGTTAAAATAATTATAGTTTTTAATAATTTTTTTTTGCTCAAAAGGTTTTTTAAAAAACTAGTTACAGTTGAATATCCTAAACTAGAAGGGTAATAAAGCCCTCAAATGAAAGTATCTTCAGTTTAAATGAAACTTTATATTTATTTTAAGGTTCCTGAATGTTGACTCAAACTATTACAATGTTGAATATGAAAAAACTTTTTACCAGTGTGCAATTTTCTAGCAACATAAATCAGCAACATAAGTAAAAACAAAATGTAAACTTGGCTTTAAAGGTATGAATACAAATAATGTACATTGTGTTAAAGAAAGTATTATATCCACTTTATAGCCATACTACTTGTGTGAACAGTTTCTAGGTGGAAATATATGGGTTTTAGTGCAACTATCAAAGAGTCAAGTCAAGATATCATCTACACAGAGAGTCTAATGCATGAAAATTAAAACTATTTAATAAATACTAAAAGGAGTAGGTTGAATGATCAAAAAGAAATTTAAAAAAAAAAATGTAAAAAGGCAATTTATTATGAAAACAGCTTGAATCTCACTTCTTTTACAGCAAGGTTGAATGGTGATTCTCCTTCCTTGTTTTTCACCATTGGATCACAGCCGTGGTCTAAGAGTAACTTTGTGATCTCCTGGATTAAAGCATCATGTTCTTGCTGTGCCTACAATTAAAACACAGAGATTCATTCAACATTCGTTTCAAATGGAGTCAAACTCAATACATATTTGAAACACAGTGGAGATAAAAGCTCCTTCACAGCTTGAGAAAAATTTGTCCCAGTTTTCAACAGTCGATAACGGTATAATATTTAGTCTTGGTAAAATTATAGGATTCCCAGATGCTTGTCACTTTTGCAAGATATTCCAGAAATCTACTTAACATTTTATGTACAGAAAAAGCATGCTTGTCAAATAATTTAAAAAAGTTATAATTCAAATCAATATTATTACATATGCAGAAAAAGTAAGAAAAATCAATTTGTGCGAATATTTTTTAAAAAGGGCACATAAATAAAGATATCAGAAAGTATTTTGGTATTAAAGTAACACTTTTTTCTTTTGAATATTCCAAGGTTCAAGATTTCTTAAAAAGCCAAGCAGAAGGGTAAATACTACCTTATTTGGACATCAGTGGCTTGTTTGCTGTCCTTATTTAATACAAGCACTCTACTAAGAACCAGTAGAGTTGTTGATAAATGCTGATGGTTGATTATTTTGTATTTGTTTTAGTAAAATTATGCGAGTAAAATATAAGCCTACTTTAAAATGTTTTGCTAAGCTCTTTGGATGTCCCTCCCCCTTTCATAAAATGCTAGACATTTTATTTGAGTCAAAATTATGTATATAATTTTCATTATTTATAAATCAAAAACATCATTAAACTTCTTTAAAAGTCAAAAAAACCCTTTTGAATTCAAGTAGCAATTTTACAAATCTCAACAGACGTTATAAAACAGAAATTTTAATATTATACAGACTTTTAAAATAATTTTTGTTTTATCCAAATCTTCTTTGGCTCTTTTTCCAGTTTGGAACATGCACAAAAGTTGAACCCTATCCCTTCTCCCAATGTCATTAAATGTGGCCCACACAGGCCCGTCATTTAGGGGGGCAGGGGGGTCCATTGCCCCCCCCCCTGGCTTTAAGAAATCAACGCATTTATATATAGGTGGGCGTGGTTTTTAAAGTTTTCCGATGAAATTGCATTGTGTTTGGACCCTTTGCCCCCCCCCCCCCTCCGCTAGAAAAACTTGAAATGACGTCCCTGGGCCTACAGTTGCGATTCTATGATTTAAACTTCAAAAAATTTCCGGGGTAGGACCCCCGGACGCCCCATACATTAATCTCAAATTGCGTTTGTGTTTGTCAATGTCTGAATAGGAGTTTTACTTTCGATGAACCAAAGTTTATATAACCTTCAAGAAACACCAAAATCTCTGCACAACATCATATTCAGATTTCACTTTTTGAGCATCTCAAGCTTTGTGAAGAATATAAAATTTAGCTAGTTCCCCCCTTAAAACTGTGCTCATGTTTTGATCAGAGTTTTAATCTCGATTTTCAAACTCTTAATTAAACACAAATTTTATTTTATTTTATTTATTTATTTATTTTCTTTTTTTTGTTAAAATACGAGGGTTGTTTTTTTTTTTTTTTTTCAACCTCCGATAGGCTATAAAAAAATATACGGATTCAAATTAAAAAAAAATATTTTGAAGTACGGAAAGGCATCGTGCTTCCAAAGTGGCGTGGAAAACAAAGACACCGTCACAACTCACTTCCAATCATTGGCGGCAACATTTTACGAGGAGGCTATTATAAAGCTTGTTCACAGGTATAACAAATGCTTCAATCGTCAAGGTGATTATGTAGAGAATTCTAGAGCATTGTACCTTACTTTTGATAATTAAATATGTTTTGTATTTAAATCCGTTAATTTTTTATAGCCTATCGGAGGTTGAAAAAAAAAAAAAAAAAAACCCTCGTATTTACCATAACTTTTTTGGTATTTTTTCAACCATCTGATACTTTTAAACAATGCTCTCTAAACGAACACAAAATATTTGTAGAAAAAAAAGAACATCAAAATATTTTTTGCATTCAAGAAACAAAACAAGTTAACAACTGGCATCAATTTAATACAAATTCAGATGATTGTATCACCATGTATATTAAAAAAAATAATAATAAAAGTAAATATTATATCAAAAATACTCAAGGCAAAGTCATGCAGTTTCTAAAATTGCACCTTATGCAGCCACAGTTAATATGAACATTGAAATAGCGAAATTTTATGTAAAGCTTACAGCTAATGTTAGTACAGTTAGAATTTCATAGCAGGGTTTTTTTTAGTCAGCAAATGTCTTTTTCTTTAGCTACAAATCATACAATGATCAATGCTTTGACTTCCCCAGTAGCTAGAGATGAAGGGTATATTTACAATAAAATTATATGTGTTATATGGTACCCCCTCGAGAAATAGCAAATATCCTTTAGTTTGTGTCGTTAATAAAATAAACAACTTTTCACAAGAGGTCATTTCTGTTTCTGTACGTGAAGAAATCCAAAAAAAAAACGAATAAAAAAACTTAACTGTAGGCCGTATAACACCATAACAGAAGCAAGGTTGTCCAAAAGGAAGATCTCAGTGACATGCTGCAAAATCTTCATCTGGAAATTTTTGTCTGATGATTTGGCTAATTTGGAGATAATCTTAGAATATTGAGATTTTTTTAATGAAATTCTTATCGCAATTTTACCGTTTGAGAAAATGGGGAAGTCCAGTCAAGAAATTGAGAATTTTCCTTCCTTCAAAAAATTTATGTTCAGGGAGCTTAACACTAAACAGCAATAACACAACTAAAAAACAGTATTGGAAAAAAAATTAAAAGAGTTTGTGGAATATTACTTTGAGCTCTAATACTCTCAAATACTACAATAAGAACAAAACATTTGTTAGTGATATAATGTTTAGTGAATAGTTTTGCAATCTAAATTAATAGATTGCACACTTAAAAGTTCAAAACTAGTTCTAAATTATGAAATTTCACTAATCATCAAAAGAAAATCTACAAATTGCTTTTTCAAGTGTAAAATAATAATAAAATATTATAATGGTTTGTTGCTGAAATAAGATTTCAAACAACTAAAACTGAAAATGAAACCAATTCAGAAGAATTAAATACATGTGTGTTTTATTTATAGGCTAAGCAGGGACGGTCAAGAATTTTCCTGAAAAATATAAGGTTTTTACCACTTTAGCAATTTCAAATTCAGAAGAAAGTTACCTTAAATTTCTCAGGGGACAGAAGAAAAAGCTTGATCTACCTTAATGAGAGATATAATGAAGCGTGATATATCGAGGAGTTACTATATTTTAAATAATAAAAGGCACGAAATGTGTCTGCTTTATTATTAACTTTGTGTGTGTGCAGGGGGGGGGATAACTTTAATTCTTTATTCGTGTGATTGGTGTTTTTGTTTCCATGCTCATATCTTATAAGTTTTATTGCATCAGCTTGACTCAAACTGTACAAAATTTAACAGATCCATGCTAGTAAAAAATGTATTCTAAAGTGATATTGAATGAGTTATATTTGCATTTCATTGAAAACTTGATTTTAATTTTAAGAAAAACTAGAATTTCTGTTTTACAAAATTACAGTTTGAGGTCGCTTTTGGCTATCCTAAGTTTGATGGTTATCTCATAGTCATCTTGGCAAATGTAACAAGCATCTTTGTTTAAAACATACACTTACTGAAGCAAAAAATATTTAAAAGTTATATGAGCAAATGACATGCTGTCGTCCCCGCTTAATTGGGTAATGGATAAACGAATACCCTGCTTATACGAATAAAACATCCCTGAACCCATGTCATAGACGCAATGTTAAAGATCCCCGCTTAATTGAATATTATTTCTTGGAATTGACAGTATTCATTTAAGTGGGGCAGACAGTACAACTTTACTAAAGCAATCACTGAATACACATGAGAAATCAGTATTATTCACTACTCTTCAATACATAGTTACCAATTAGTTTTACCCATAATAAAATGAACTGAAGTCGCGTTTTGGATGCATTACAGGTGTTTAACTTTTATAGATGTTTGTGCTTTTTAGTTACAGAATTGATAAAATCTTTCAAAATAAAGAGAAACATTAAAGGTGGCATTTATTTGATTTCACTTTTACATCAAATGTTTACACCACTATACCACTTACATGCAAAAAAAAAAAAAAAAAGAAAAAAAAAAAAAAAAAAAAAACTCAAGATAAAAAATAAAACAACAAAAGAAAACAGAAAAGAAGCAATATGATGATGACAGGCCTTAAACTATCTAAGAAAGAAAAAACAAAAGGTACAAAACAAGGCAAGCAAGCAAGCATAACACCACAACAAAGGTCATAAAAGGAAGCACTAAAACACGCTTTCCATATGATAATGAATACAGTGTTAGAAATAAGAATTTAAATTTACACATCATGATGACGCCTAGTTCAAGCGTTCAGGCGTGAAAATGAACAGCCTAGGTGCCATTTTTAATGAATCAAATATACATGTATCCAAATATAAAGAAATGCTAAACGATTGAAGTTCTCCACATTGTCATAGCTGATAGCATATTTAAATTCAGATCTGTGAAATACACAACAGAAAATGGTTTTAAAAAACAAAATTGATTGCATATTTTTAAAAATCATTTTTGCAAATTTATCATTTGGATCTTCGTCATGATGAGTCAGAAAAAAATCTGCAATTCTGTTTTGAAAAAAAGCATAAATCTCTACTAATAATAAAGCTGAAAGTTTGTCTCTCTGTCTTTCCTTCTGTCTGTCTGTCTGTTACGCGCGTAGCGCCAAAACCGTTCGGTCGATTTTCATGCCACTTGGTACAAAATTAGTTTGTAGCATGTAGTTTTGCACCTCGAAGCGATTTTTCGAAAATTCCATTTCGTTCTTTTTCTATTCGAATTCTTAGCGGAAATTCGATAAAATAGGGAAGAAATATTTTATACACATTTTCAAGTCTTATGTCATTCGAAAGCTTGAAATTTTCTGCACAAAATGAAGTTTTTTCGAAGTTTCTACGATCATCAGGAGAGCTGTAACAATTGTTTTTAGAATCCCGGAATTCAAGGCTTACCTTCAGTAAAGCAAGCCAAACGATTCTAAAATGGTTAATGAAATGAATTATTTTATCAACGGAAATCAACTTTTCATGCTGTTACTATGGTTACGTGTTCATACTTATTTTTGTTTCGTTCTTTTTCCAGGGTTGCCAGAAGTAGTATTTTTGATACTATGGTAGTATTTTTTCGGCCCAAATAAGGAGCGTAGTATTTTTCTGGCCACCCTGTTTCCAATATACTAATGACTTAATTAAAAGATTTGGCGGATTTTTTTTCCATTTTTATAGATTTCGCATTTCAGCAATATTGATTTTGGCAACGTTTAGAAACAGTAGTAGGAGCGTCTATCGCCCATTTAGCGAGAAAGGGGTACCCAAAGCACAAAGATTAACCAAATATCGTATAAATTGTGACATTGCAACGTTCTTTTTAAAGTATTTCATTTCGGAAAATGTATTGTTTTGTTTTTAAAGCTGGGAAAGGAAACTTTCTTCTTCTTTCAAATTTTGGTAAGATTTCTGTTGGTTTCTGTGAGCAACAAAATTGTTCTTATTTTCTCTTTTGGTTTATTTTTGTGCATCTCCAGTTGGGGTTTCATTTGAATGTCACAAGGGGATGCTTTACCCCTTTTTTGGAGTTAATCAGTGTTAATTTCAATGCAGATGAATTGGCGCGACCACTTGGCGATATATCGCCAAGCCTTTGGTCGCGAAGTATTTGTCGCCAATTTGGCGACATATCGCCATGTTGGCGAATTTTTTTTTTTTTATTTGGACTCAATTTGGCGCTATTAGCGATATTTTGCCAATTTGGCGACAAATTTGCGATTTTTTTAAAAACTTTTTTTTTTTTGGGGGGGGGGGGGTTCAATTTGGCGCTATTGGTGATATTTTGCGAAAAATTCACTGAATGATGTTAAAATCGGCGATATTTTGGAGATTAATCATTGTAAAACATTTTTTTGCATTGTTTCGTGGCAAACTAGGGATATAAATGTTTGAATTGTTATCTTACTCCCTCCAAGCACTATTTTAGCACTTAAGGCATCTACTAAGAAATGTACACGTAAAAGGAAGTAGTGTAGGGCCCATACCAAATTTTTATATCATACTTTGAAGGAATTGTAGTTGAATTATAACTAAAATAGAGTATTTTTTCTGCTATATTAATTATTTTACAAATGAACTTTTAATTTTATACCACGGGCAAAGCCGTGCGGGTACCGCTAGTTGTTGCATAAAACAGCCTGCAAAGACTCCAATCATGTTAACTTTTGTTTAGTTGTATTAATTTTATGAAGAACATAGACTCTACTTCTGTAAAACAAGTTAAATTTTGAAGATTTCTGGGTACAGTATTTATAAGATGTTTTTTCGGCTTCATAACAGACATATCTGATGAGATACGTCCATTACGGGGGAAATACTACTTTGATTTTAAGAAGTTTTCAACGTTTAACTGGTTTATATGGAAGTAAAGACCATGTTCTTTATAAAATTCATTTAAAAAACTGAGAATTGAACATATTTCTAGTTACTGTACGCAGTTTTGTGAGAAACTGATACATCTGTTACCGTGGAATTGCCCAAAAGCCTCAAAGCCACCAAAAACTTTAGGTGTTAATCTTTCGGATACGGGCGATTCGTATGGAAGTTTTCCTTTTGAGACGGGCGGTACAACTATTGAACCGCAGGTCCCTTTTCCTCTGAAAATGGAAAGTGCAACGGCTAGCATTAAGGTTTTATGACTTTGCGGTTCGAACACAAAGTCGTAATCCCCCCAGTAAGATGGTATGAAATCTTGGAAAAATACCCTGCTCCAAAGGGTAGAAGTGAAGATTTTAACCCCATTCTCAAAGGAAAAAAGACTTGCGGTACAGCATATCCCACCCGGTTTCTAAAGGTTAAATTTGGCGCCTGGAGTGGGAAATCTAGGTGTCAAACCAAAATTTTTAGCGATTGATGGCTTATTTCTAACACTGAATGATTATGAAGAAGAAAGAGATAGGAATTAAGATCGAAATGAACACCTACTTCTTCTTTAAACAACAGTTTCTCTTTTTCCTTTGCTTTCGCCTTACGGGCAGCTTCCTTTTCGTCACAGCCGTCTTCTTCGTTGTCGCTCCCTTCTTCGCAGCTTTCCATCTAATGGAGGGGCAAGTGTGATAATGCAGGAAAATGGACGGTGCAATGCGATGGAGGGTGGGGAAAAGTTGATCAGATGAGTGGTGTGCGATGATTATGATGTTTTTTTATGGTTTAATAGGTTCAGTAAAATCAATGCCAAACATCACAGACAAGACACATAAATGGAGACAAGTAGCACAGTTAAGACAAACTCATTCTTTTTAAATCCGTTGAGTTTTACGATTTTGCATGCCATTACAGATTGTTAATTTTTTTTAGAGTAAAAAATTTGAAATTGGAAAGCATTTGTGACACATTTCTGTTCGATGCATTTCCTTCGGATAATCAAACTTTTATCGATTATAACTCATACAAACACACTGGGAGAGAAACAGTTTGAAAAACAAAATAATAAGTTATAAGTGAATGCTGGGATGACAGGAAAAAAAGATAAGTTAACTTCTTATTAGCCAACTAAGACTTAAATTTCTTGCACGATGAAAGCATTTTTCAATGCCAATCATTCAGAACAAAAACATTCTTGCTAAAAAGATGAAATGCAAATGATAAGAATCAAAATAAAGAAAATAAAAGAAAGAGCTTACCATAAATAAAAAAAGTTGATGACAACAAATACTTCTAAGTAATAAATAGTACAACAAATATTGAGTTAGACTGATGTGCAATTAATATTGATTAGTATTAGTTATTTTATTCTACGATAATTTAATAATATTTCAATGGATATTGTAAGCAGCTTTGAAACAAATTTTTGCTGAATTAAATTTTAAGTTGCTTTCATTTTCAATAAATAAGTATGTTAAAAATAATAACAACTAGAAACAATAACAATAAAAAATCTTATAGTAAATCAGCGTTAGCACTAGGATACAGGATTGAGTGATTCTTGCAATATTTTTTGATATCTCACACACCAAAAAGCAAAAAAGTAGATTGGCAGGCAGTTCTCACAGATGTCCCACATAATAATTTTGACATAATAAAAAATTTGGGTTCTTTCCTAGAAGTACTATATTTTCCTGAATTTTAGTGTTTGAGGGCTTAGTTAAAGACTAATCTGTTAAAAAAGAACCCACACACAGGAAAAGAAAATGTAATGGACGGAGCTAAGCTTCAGTGAGCTCTCATGCAAATTCAGTCCTGGTTAGAATAGAAGCAATAATTGCATCAACTTGCATAACTACAGCAAGTTCAGAAATGCAGGTATGAAAATACATTTCAAATGCATCCTCACCTTTCTAATTAGAGTAATTTTCTTATGAATTGTGTACAAGTTTACTACCAGTGAATAGTATAAAAATTAATTGGTACAAACTAAAAAAAGAAAGCTATTTTTTCCAACCTCAAAACTTCTGAAAATATTTATCATACGTATTATTCTTTTTAAAATAAACACTGGCATTGAAAGATACTTATGCACTGACAGTTAGACAATACCGTGAATCAATGGGGAGATAATTCCCCTTCGAAATCAATTTAAAAACTGATTGGTAGGAAACACAGCTATTGATCTGAGAGTTCTATCGAAACTGATGCATCCATCTTAAAATTCTAAAAGTTAGTGTTTGATCGAGAGTAACAATCCTAAAGAACTAAATAAGAGTTATGAAATAAAAATTATGAAGTTAAAGTAACAAGTTTTATAATTAGATTTTAAAACATATGGGTGATTCTACAAAAATGGGCAAATTTGTGTTCCATACTGATTGCTCTTTTTGTTTTAAATTTAATAAAAAACTATTTTGGGAATATTTTTATGCGTCTTTTGTTCTATAATTTTCGTTATCAACAATGTCAATCTTTAATTATTATTCATTTTAAAAAAAGGATATTAGATTGAAATGTCATCCACATGCCCTGTCCCATAGGTGTAATTTTCACAATCAATGGAATATAGATTTTAAAAAAATAAGTGATTTTTTTTTTCAAGAGTTTTTATTTATAAATATGAATGTGTGCAAGATGTAAATCACAAAAAAAGCCAAATAATATGAAAATAATATCTCTAAAAGTTAATCTAAACTTTGTCCCAGCGATTATCAGCCATCCACATGTCTAAAAAGTATAGATATTTTTCTCTGAAATGTTTTATTTCAAAATCTGGCAACACATCTTAAAATAAAGCATGGAACTTTGTTATTCCTGGCTGAGGATTAATTTTGCTGTTCTGCAATTACTTTTTGAAAAAACGCAAGCTAAACTCAACTTTCAAGGCAAGTGTTTTTTATCTTTGTCATTAACATGCCCCACAGAATGCATGTAAAATGTACATGTAAATAAATTTTGATAATGAATAATCCTAAGGCTTACATTTGTGGGTTCTAATTCGAAGTGAAGCCGAAAAATATTCAGATATGACTTTTTGAGAACCCAATTACTTGTGTTTTGTCATTCACATGCCCTTTTTCTATTGTCATTCACATGCCCCAATATAAGACACGTGGATGAATCAAAAGCCAAACTATAACAGTACAATGTTTAAAAATTATGTCTAACAGTTTACTGGTTAAAAAATTTCATTAATATACCTATTGTGTTTGTGTTATTCACATACTTACTGTGTTATATTCACATACCCATTGTGTCATCCACATGCCCTTTTTATCATTCATATATGCCTTCAAAAAAATAAAAATCCAAAAATACAATAAAATACAATTATTTAAGCTCTGCTGATATTCTATTTTAATTATGTAACTTATGAAGTGCTTTGCTGATTTTTTTCAGATTTTTAATTTTAAATTAATTTTTTGAAATCTACATGTTAGAAATATTCCCATTTTTGTAGAATCACCCATATATACTCCGTATTACTGAACTATGAGATAGCAACATATGTAACTAATACACAATGGTATAAAATTTAACTTATAAAAAAAAGCTAAGTGGGCAAAACTTATTCTGCACAAGCTCATGAGAGCAGGGAATTTTATATACAGGGCAAAGACTAATGTTTTAAGGGTTAAAATATGTTTTTCAACTATTTCTTAGCAAATAAGAAGAGATTTAAAGAGTACTAAAGCAGTAATTCAAAACAAAACGACTTGAGTACAGTAGTACTTTAGCAACTCAATGCAATTTACAATGTATCTCGGACAAATTTTATGCTTAGTTTGGCATGGACACCAGCATAATTTCTGCATTGTGCACCAAATTGAATTTATGAACTGAAACCCTTTTGGACAACTGAATTTCAATCTACTACATTTGGATAACTGATGTTCAAGTTTACTTTTAAGAGAAACAATTTACTGTACAAGAATGATGTAGCCTTATGAGTATAGAAGAACCTTATATTTAAAAGTGAAAAGATACGTTATGGATAAAACATATTTACTGCAAATATGAAAGTTAACACGATTTCATGTTTGCCAAAATAGAAAAAAAACGGGGGAGGTGGGGGATATTATGAGAACCAACGTTTGTATTTTTAAAAAATGTAGGTAAGAAACAAAACAATGATGAAAACTTTGAAATAAAAGCGCAAGTTGACAACGAAGGATAATTACCAAGTGGAATTTTTAAAATGTGTGAAATGTTGCAGCTTTACTGAACCTTTCAAACCATGGCAATAGCCGACTCAATATGAATTGCACATACAGCCCAGCTAAGCATCGTTAAAAAAATTAAGAAATTTAATACACACCTTAGCTTCTAGTTCTACTTGGGCCACTTCAGCCATCACTAAATGGTGGAACTAGAGGAAAAGGAATATTTAGTCAGCAATTAAAATACATTGATGTTTAAAATAGAAAGTATTTAAATAATGTTACAATATTACAATAATTTCTTTATATCTATAAGGGGCATGACAGGGTTCGTACACACTTCTTGAAAAAAAATTCAAGGACTTTTAAGGACTTTCAAGGACTAAAAAATCCAAAAAATAAGGACCTCAAAATAATTAATAACAAATTGGCCTAAACATTTTCAACATTTCCAAATGTTTCTTTTTTTTTTTCAAATTTAATTAGAGGATGATGCACAGTACAGAACATAAAAGATAGATTAAAAACATAAAAAAAAAAAAAAAAAAATCCTAAAAGTTTCCCGCAATAACAAAACAGAAGGAAAAATCTGAAACTGAAAATCACATTACATATCTTTTAATTCCAAACTTTTCTCTGCTAATTTTACATCCAAAGAACTTATTTCAATTTCTTTTTCACTTCGTGTTTTTCTTAGTTCAAGTGATTGCATAAACAAGTTAAAGTCCAGTAGTTTTTTCAGCCTCATCTGCCAACTGATTAGCTTTTGCATTTGTCTCCATTCTGTCCTTTTGAAGAAATATTTTATTCTTTTCTAAAAAAATTACTTCTTCCTCTAATGCTTTTCATTTTACTTGTTTTGTTTCATTCTTTGCTTTTAATTTTTCATTTTCAAAGTACTGATAGCATTTTGATCTTGTAGAAGTAGCAGCCGCCCTCATTTCTTCGGTAATTTGTATGTTATGAATTGGCCCGGACAGTTGAATAAATTCATGAATTACACGCTGGGAAATGTAGCTAGCATCCTTTAAATTTTCCACTTCCATGGAATCCCCTTTCGACTGAGGCTTGTCCATGTGACATTATCAATACCATTTTGATAATTTCCCAAACTTTTCCATAATGACTATTGCAAAAATAGGTTTGTAAAAAGGAATCCAGAGAGTCAGTATTCTGATTGAAAGAAGTGAAATCAAATGAATTTGGTTTAACGACATTCAACAAAAAATCTGCATATAGTAATAAAATGTCGTCACAGTCTTTCTCCAAAATTCGCTTATTTTGGGACAACACCATCAAAATCTTTTTCATTTTCTCCTGGGCTTTTTCCGGACAATTAACCATAACTCTTGGGTCAATACACGTTGCATGTCTGACTAGTGCATAATCAAGTGGACATTTCAGCATAAAATGTTTTACCATATTCAAGACGTTTTTCTGGGCATCTTGTTTTGGTGCAAAAACACCTTTTTTTATCTTTTCCTTCAGAAGCTGTTCAGCTGAAAACCCTAAATACACTTTACTTTTATCATTATATAATTTTATATCACTAAAATCAAATTTACATAATATATCAGGTGTCTCAAATCTTTCAATTTCTGGTTTTAAAACTTTGAAATGTTGAATACAATCATTAATAAGCTTCAATGCATCAGTGGCGAAAAATGGACGTAAAGGTTTGTCACTTTGATATTGTTCTAAAAATGGTAACAACAATTTGGACAAGGATACGAAAAGATGTAATTTTATCAAAAATGTTTTACCTTTGGTTGATTCCATAACTACCATATAGGACTTAGAAGTAATCTTTGTTATTTGCCCCATTTAAACTTTAGGGGCGCATCAGTGGGCGCTTCTCCAAACTAGTCGGAGAGCAGGAGGGGTGAGCGTGTTTACTCCTTAGACCACTCGGTTGGGGGAAAGCATCATGTGGGAAGCAGTAAGCGTTCGGCTAACGTAGTTCAGTTTCTTATCAGTTGTTTAAATTTGACCAATTGTGTCCCTGATTTGGCACCTGCATCAATGGATATAGATTCCTAGAACAGGAGCGGAGTTGCCCCCCCTCCGCTCCCACTTAATTCTGAATAGAGTTCTCGGAACGAAGTGCAGTCCAAGCAGAAATATCGCACTTGCAACCATGCAGTGTAGAAATCGCTCTAATCGAAAAACGGCAATATGATTTTTTTTTAAAATAAGGGCAGGGTAAAAATAAGGACTTTCAAGGACTTGGGACATTAAAATAAGGACTTTTAAGGCTAAATAAAAAAATAAGGACTTATAAGGACTTTCAAGGACCCGTACGAACCCTGCATGATTCAGAGAAAAGCTAGAAAATATTTAGATAGCCATTCCATAGTAAAAAGAAATTATGCGCATAAAATTTCAATTTTTGTCATTTTTGACAGTTTGGTAACAAACCTCAAAAATTAACTGCTCTGAAGCATAAACTAATAAAAATATTTAGAAATAATTGAAGTCCTCTCTCTTAAAGAATTACTGAATTAAAAAAAAGTAGTAAAAGTAAAAAAAAAAGTTCCTCATTTTTTAATATCCAAGCAAAAATAAATATAGATGGTTTCCTTAATCATGATCAATAAATATTTTATTCATTAAAATGTTTTTAAAAACAAATAAATCTTAGATATTTCTTCTTGGTTACCTAATGGTGAGATTTGTTGTGAAAAAAAACTAACATTGTCTACTTCTAATAAAATCAAAGTTGAGTTAAAGCATTGCACTTACTGCATTATTTCCCATAAAATCTACTTTTGTACAGTCTGACTTCTGCTTTACTACTAAGAAATGAATGCGTTCCAGCATTGAATGATTGATTTCAGATCTCAAAGCTTGCATAACTAAAGTCATCCCTAAAATATAAAAGAGCTAATAAATAAATATTGCGAGGAAGAACATACAAGATTTCAAACATTAAGAGAGAATTGCATAAATACATTTTGAAATTATGAGATTATTGCACTCACCACTTTCATTGTTAACTTCAACATTAATATCAATTCCAGGCTGCTCTACTAAAAAGTCTACTAAACCCATGTGACCTTTCATAAAGGCTAAGCTTAAAGGTGTTATCTGAAAAGGAAATAAAATTATTAAAACTTTGAGAATACTATCTACTATTTTATTCCCAACTGTAAAACACTTATTTTTAAAGTTTACAAATCTGACAGCAGAATGAACAAAATTTTTTTTTCATGAACATTTCATAAACCTAATAAAGGAACTTTTAGAGAAAATTAAAAAAAAATCAATAAAGATGCATTAAAATCAGTTGGATAAGCCAGAGTCCTTGGAGTCAGTGGACAGTTCGTTTAGCAATAAATCTTGAGCTGGCTGTTCGGCAGAATGCACATTTATACCAGTTGATGATAGACACATATTAAAACACAAAAATATTTATG
Source organism: Uloborus plumipes (assembly GCA_038373865.1). Lineage (NCBI taxonomy): Eukaryota > Metazoa > Arthropoda > Arachnida > Araneae > Uloboridae > Uloborus > Uloborus plumipes. The sequence continues at coordinate 108,030 of JAXGGA010000974.1, forward strand.
GGCTTTACTCCATACTTGAATCATTCAAAAGAAATAATGAAGAATGTCTTATATATTGGGGGTCACATTATCTTTAAACCAAGCCAGCAACTATTTTATTCCTCCCTTTTTTTTTGAAAGAGAATTGAGATCATAAATGAAGTAATTTTTAAATTAAAGTTAAAAATTTTATTTCATGATTACAATAATTTTTTACAATTTGTTTTTTTGATTTTCGCGCTTAACTCAATTATTGCCAATAAAATCAGAGGTCTGCTTAAATGGGTGCCATTTAATCAGGGATTTATTGGTTCTTAATTTCTTTATCAGGTACGTAGTTACATTTATTTTATGTTCACAAATGCAATTATTTTAATTAGTACCTTTTAAAATTAAAATTCATGAGCAAAAATTAGAGTACACGAGTAAAAATTTTAACACTATATTTATAAATACAAGTTACGATTTGCAAAACATAAATACTCCATTTTCGTAAGCTCCTTGTAATTCCCAAAAAAAATAAGCTTCGCAAAAATGAGTGCTTTTACAATTAAAAAAAAAAACAAAAAAAAAAAAAGCTTCAAACATATATTTAAATACCTAGAGAACATTCCCTAGGAAAGCTTACCTTCCAGTCATTAGGCAAGTTAAGACTCGCCCCAGCCTCAATGAGTAACTTCATACAGAAGTACCATCCATAGGCCGCGGCATAGTGGACCAAGGTGTTGCCGGAGGAATCAGTTGAATTTGGATTCGCTCCCAGTCGAAGCAGGTATGAAGTCACATGAGCATGCCCGTTTATCACTGCATGCGTGAGAGCTGTTCTCTGCTTTTTGTCTGAAAGAAAAATGATAGATCAAGTGAGAAAACTTTTAATTGATGTAAAACTAACGCATTTCATTGAACAAAATTTCCAAAAAATCAAAGAAATAGCTCTACAGCAGATCAATTAAGGAGGGAAAAAATAAAAGCATTTCAATTCATATTCATAGCAACACAAACTTGCCTTGAAATAAACTGATGTTAATTCATCAGGTTTTTTTTTATCCAAGGTCAAACATTAGCATTAACTATTTTATTTCCAAATAAAAGAAGTTCAGTATGAGTTACAAAAAAAAAAAAAAAAAAATCTAGTGGCAGTACCTATTATTTTAATGCTTTTTTTTTAAAATATGTGTTTGTGCTTTTTTTGAGTTATTTAAATTAAAAGCACAAATTTCACTCATTTAATTTGCCTTACAAAGTTGAGTAAGTGCTACTTTGCTAATACAGATAAGAAAAAGCTAATGTTACTGCAGTGAGTTAGTTTTTACCAAAAAATATTTTAATAGGCTTCTTAATTCAGGGTCATTCCACAAATAACAAATCAATTTTTGGTCAAGCATTCAAAACACATATTGTATCAACTAATTATTTCAAACATACAAATTAAATAAAGCGAGAAATATGAATATATCTTTGAATTATGAATAATCTCCATAAAAAAAATCCTCCACAGTAAAATACTTTGGTCGAGAATATTGCCATGCCTAATATTAAGAGCAATATAAAACTTCATGCAGGCATCAGATTGTAGATATAGGAAATACGATAATGCATTATACCAATATGAAACGTGGGAGTGAATAAAATATAAGAATAGTTGCTGCAGGATGAATGGAAAGAAAAATGGTATAGAAAGGAGGCATTTTCAAAAGACAAGATGAAATTATTTGAAATCACATATCACATTTTCAAATAATAACAATTATTAACAAAAACGTCTTGAGAGAAAAATTCAAAGCAAAATTTTTTGAAACACAACAATGCATTTCTTACTATGCTGGAAAGAGAGAAGATTAAAAAGGACATGTCATCAAACAGCATTTTACCTTTCATTTCTACTTGAGCTGAATGTTCAATTAGTAGATTGACTATATCTAGATGACCTTTCTGGGAAGCTAACATCAATGGTGTTAATTTGTCCTGTTGTGCATTTGTGAGTTTGTCCACATTTGCTTTGTGCCTTATTAACACACGTACAACATCCTGTGATGCAAAAGAAAAATACATAAGTAAAAAGGAGTATTCAACTACTACTTTGAGGAGAAAAAGGAATTATTTAATAAAAATTCATAAAGCATGCATAAAGCATACTAGTACCAGGGGACCGAGCCCACTCGGTTAAAAAAAAAGAGGTTTGTAAACTCGAGTTTTTTTCTAAAATGCGAAGTACTTATTTAGATAAACTTGAAAAGAATTTTTAAGCCTTTGGTTGCGATTACGCATTTAAAACAGCCGTAATTTGTTTTAAAAAACACAACCTTATTTAACATTTTGAAGCAAAAATGGGACACCGGTGTCCCACTGAAGGAAACACCGATTTCCCATGAATATTTTACCTTTTACGCAGAAAGGGACACCACTGTTCTGTGCTGTATTACATAACCAGAAAATTATTAAAATGCTAAATATAATATTTTTCCCTTATTTTACCGTAAATTAATGCAGAGTAATGAACAAAGTATGCAAAATACGATGATAAAAATTCTGCGTCAAAGGGTTAATCCATGCTCACCGTAAAATCACACCCAATTTCATTTCATTTGGCGTCGAAGGCGCGGGAGGGGTTGATGAGAATATATGCAGAGTCCCTGTTCTCCAGTACGCATTTAGTCCAGTTGGTTTTGATTTTCACTTCACTTGACACTCCAAGGTTCCCCCTGCACAGACCACAACTCGTGGTTTAACCGGGATGGGGCCTTGAAGAGCGCTCTGTTCATTTTTGAACAGACCCAAGGGCCAAGCAGACCCTTGGCCCAGCATCCCCCTGAGGTATCGTTTCACTTGAAGGATTTTATGACCACGAACATTTTTAACGTCCCCCGGCCACCATTTATGAAGACTGTGGATCTTTGATCAGCTGGGCTTCCTCTGTATGATCGGCCGGGACCCTCTGGTTACGAGTCCGACGACTTACCGATCGGACTACAAAATCCAAGCTTTATCTAAATACAAAATTTTATCAAAATCGTTTGAGCCGTTTTCGAGATCCGAAATATATATATACAAGAATTGCTCGTCTAAAGATATTAGATGTAATTTTGTTTCGAAACTTAATATTTTAAGAATGAGTTTCATATTTATTGATTTTTTACCTGAAATATCTTACTAAACACTCTTGAGGAGGAAAAAAAGTATTTTAAAACTAACTATAACACTTTTATACTCAATTTTGAAATCGCACCTAAAGTAAAGTAATCTGATTTTTATATACTTTAAGTTACCATAAAATTCAATAGATGTCGGTGGACAATTACCACTGCTTTTATCCCATGGCTTTTGAATAAATGAAACAGCTTGTTATCTAGTGAAGCCTTGCTTTAACATTTCAAAAACAATAACAATTTAACGTTGCCAAATACCATAATTTGAACTTGCGCTGATGTGATTATATATGAAATCCAATTGTTATAACAAAACGTGGTCGCCAAGGAAACGTAACAATGAAAGTAATCACAAACAAAATGGCGAAATAAAAGCTTCTCAAACTTTCAATGAAGGCACAAAAAAAAAAAACGGGGTTTTTTGTGAAAACTCGCGTTTTTACAGAAAAAACGCCGACGTAGATGAACTCAGAAACAAAAACTCTATCTAAATACGAAATTTTATCGAAATCGTTAGAGCCGTTTTCGAGATCCGAAAAATAAATAAATATATATATATATATATATACAAGAATTGCTCGTTTAAAGATATTAGATAAATGTATGCTTCATAAAAGCTATAACTGTTAAAAAATTACATTTATTCATTATCTTTTATACAGAACTTTGAGAGTTGTTGGTATTTTTACACAACATTTAAATGCAATGATTTTTTAGGCTTCTGATGTATTTCAACTAACTTTAAGAAAACTCAATTTTGAGTAACACATAAAAACTTTAGATTCCAAAACTTTTATTCCTTGAAAAAAAGCAAAATTTAAAAAATCTTAAAATTGTTTTTCAAACAATTGAAAAACATGTTTCTCAAAGAGAATACTTACGATGTGTCCCTCCCTACATGCTATATGCAATGCAGTGAATGATTTCTTATTTCCTTTGTCTATTGCATTTACACATTGTTTGTCTGACAAGGAAACTGTAATAGCAGTCTCTTTCTTGTTGGCCTCTAGAAAGACAAAGTACATAGTATTTAAAACTCTACTGACGCTTAATTATAATTTCTTGAATAAGAAAATTAATAATTGAAATGCATGAAGTATTTCAGATAAACCTTTGACAGACAAATCATGTTTGCTATAGCATTACAGCAAATGGAATTTGTCTCTTGATATTCAGAAAGCTGGCACAGCAAAAAAAAAAAAAAAAAACATTTATAAGCAAAAAGACTTCAAATACTATAGCTAAAAGTAAAAGTACTTTCAAAGTAGGTTTCTAGAACATTGTTGTGACTAAAAAAACTGTAGTTTTCAAACTTCATTAAAAAATGCAAAATTAGTTTTTAATTGGAGTTTTAGCATATTAGACGCATTCAACTTAAAGAAGGATAAATACATAAAATTATTTAAGTTCATACAACTCAACCTTGTTTATAAGGCATTAAGAAATATTGCATGAAAAACAACTTTAAAGAGATTTTTGCTTTTATTTGTACATCTGCTGAACAATTTAATTTTTGGCACATTTTATTCGGTACTTTTCTATTATCAAGACAGGAGTTGTAAAAATTGCAAAATAATGTGAAGACATTCCATTGCTTCAGATAATTCTAAATGCTGACAATATGATGATATCTAAGCTACAAAAGGTGCCAAGTGTTTTGCTGAACTCAAAAGATTCAGACAATGTCAATTATCGACAATTTGACCATTTATCCAAATCTGATAACAAAAAATACTGCTTCCTTATATAATTGTTACACTTCCAATCAAAATTGACAAGACAGGAATGAAATACTATTATAACACTTGAAAGAGAAGAAAACCATAACAAATTTCTAATAGTAATAAAAATACAGTCGACGCTCGATATAATGACTGCCTGCGTCCTACAGAAAACGGTCTTTATAACGAGTGGTCGCTATAAGAGGTAGAACATAGAGTATATAGGGATACAGTCGGGGGTTTTCTCTTCGGTCGTTATATTAGGATGGTCTTTATAACATGTGGTCGTTATAACGAGCGTCGACTGTATTACAAACACAAAGTTGAGAAACGCCTTTACCTGACGCTATCATATGCCTCAAAATCAGGTCCACATTATGGGCACGACCTGCCAGAGCTGCTACATGAAGGGGACAATTTCCCTCTGATTCCGTTTCTTCCAGAGATACGCCCCTTGAAATAAATGACAAATTCATTTTTTTCCCTCCACTGAGTTAAATTTATCATAAACAAAATAAAATTTCAGTTGTAAAAATAACCATGGGTGCAACTTTTCAGTACTGAAGACAAAGTCTGTTTTTAAACAAATTCATGGAGGGGTTTATATCCTTCAACTATAGTTTTTTTTTAATGTCTTTTAATTGAAGTACAGAAAATTGTCTGCAGACATTTTTTGAGACTAAATTCTGTCTTCAGTGATGATAAGTGACACCCATGAACTCTTTTACTACAAAACATATATAATCACATTTATCAAATAATATTGATTAATCCACTGAGATAATACCTTGATATTAACAGTTCAAGCGGACCGGTACTTTTGCAGACAGATGCATAATGAATCGGCCTCCAGCCATTGTCGTCTGGTAGATTGCACTCGGAGGCGTAACTCAGGAGAGTCGTTAAGTATTGAGGGTTGGGGTTGATGGCTGCACAGTGCAAGGGGGTAATCTTGAAAGGGGAAAAGCATTTTGTTACTATGAGCCAATTACAGAAAGAAACTTCTTTCCTATTTTCATTTATCAAATTTTGGAAAAAAAACCTTTGATATTATTAAAATTGAATATAAAACAATAAAATAAACCTATTCCCCCCCCCCAATTTTCCCATTCTTTGCTCAGCATTGATGATATACATAATCAGTTTAGAAACCAGGCTACCAAATTTAATGAATATTATTTGAAACAATTAATAAATGGTCGTGTTATTGTGTTATACACAAGGTAACCATTTTACAAAATTTAGTACACTGTAATAACTGCATTATCAGTTTAAAGCACTTGATGAGTTACAATTTGATACCGTACCTCTTACTATAGAAAATAGTAATTAATGTATATAAAATGAATATGTACAACAAATACAATCAGGTTCTTAAAATGTTTTCTAAATAAAGTAAATCACATTAGCAGACAAAAAAAAAAAAAGAGTGAAGGGGAGAGGGGTTTGGGGGAGGGGATTCTGTAGAGGGAAGAAGCATTAACAGGCAATTTTAATCTTTACTGAAAGTCATAAAAGGCAGGGACAAAATTTTGTTGACTGAATAATAAAACTTTGAAATACATTATATTTAAAAAAAAATAATAAAATGATAATAATAATAAATAAAATAAAGAAAGAACCTGCCCTTTTTCTTAGTTTGATGCTTTTGGGGGAAGGGGAACCTCAATATTTTCAATAAAAAAATGAATATTTCACTCAAAAAAAAAAGAAGAAAAAGAATGACAACAATAAACAATGGATGCAACTTACTCTGGCATTTCCAATGGCTTTCTTAGGCACAGATACAGCTTTGAAGGGTGAAAGTTGCTGCCTATCGAACGTTAACACCTGAAAATATTTATTAAGGAAAGAGAATAAGTATAGTACAAATCTCAAAACCTAAAACTAACATTTTTATTTAAAACTATGACTATGTTATTCATCCTGTACAAGTTTGCATTAATAGACCTGTGAAATATTAGTTTGAAAATGCGTTAACTTGTAGACATTTATGAAATGAGCATATATGAAATACCGCTAATAAATGGTTTAGTTAAGCAAGAAATTTCTGCAATAACAAAATTATATTTTTTACTTTGATGCATTTGATTTTTATTATATTATAATAAAAATATCTCCATGAACTCTCTAATAGTTTAGGTACCATCTTTTAATGGTAGAAGAAAAGATGCTTACAATTCTAAATAGTTGAAGAAAAAAGAAAAGTTAAAATAATCAAATTGGCCAGTAAGTTGTTTTCTTAAAAGAGGAAAATTGCATGCGAGGAAAAATCTCATGCCGAGAACTATAAATTAGCTAAGGTTAAGAGTATTTTGACAAAGTCAATAACACCTGTATCATTACAAAGCTCAATCACTAACCATACAGCTTGAACATTAATGGTTAAAGATTGAAATAAGAAATACATGGACGCAAAAGGAGGAATATTGCTTTTGGAAAAATTAACGCTACAGTTCAGAACACAATCAATTTCTAAACCGATTTTGATCTAAAATTCAGCAAGTAGTATTGATATTATTACTGATATTCCGATAGAAAAGGGTTAAATTACCTCTTTGTGCAAAGCTCCAAATCCATAACCACCGTTGGAAACTGCTTCAGTAACTAACTGACCAGCAAGTTTATGATGACCATTCCTGACTGCTATATATATGTTTCTTAAGATTATATCTTTCTACAAAGAGAGAATAAAGAAATAAAATTATCAGACAAAAAATAATAAATAAATAAAGAAATAAACCACAAATTTAAGATATCCCTCATAATATTGCCTTTCATATAATATCTACCTAATCTAAAATTTATAGACTAAATATTTTCCATTGAATAAAGTAGAGATTAGGATACACACAAAGGTAAATCCTTAAGCTAAAATATAATTTTGTGACACAAAAATATCAATCAGAAGCTTACACTATAACTGTAGAAATAATGATGGGTATACCTTAAAATAAATTGTTTTGATCCTTTAAGTATGATAAAACCTCAACAATAGAGGGTTAGTGGTCAGAAAAGTGTTTAGTTTCATCTGTAACACTATGAGTTATGTAGAATAATTACTAAATGGCATTTCAAAGGGCTTTTTTTTGGTGCTTAGTGGCAACTTGAAAATTATTATATTTCTGATTTCACAAAAGTCTTAAAGCAGGTAGTATTACTTATAGTATTAACTAGATCAGTTCATTGAACAATCTTGATTAGTGACAATTTGTAGTTCCGTACTTAAAAAAACGGTTAGTGATTAAATAAAATTTTTGGTTGGTTTTATAACTTCTCAATATGCAAGACTTAAATAGAGATTAAGTACACCTTAGTACACTTCATTTACAAAAGCTATCTTTCAACCTTCAACTTTTTTAACTAGCTTTTTTATTAAAAAAGCATTCAGGTTCAAGGTCGATTGTGACTTTTAGGGCAAAAGCGAAGAAAACATTGTTGGGCTTCATCACTACATTTTACATTGTAAATTTATGCACTGAAAAAAATGAAGATACATATACCTTAACATGAGTAAAACGAATTTCTTTTTGAGTTCGTCAATAAACAGCAACACAAAATGTAGATATGTTGAAATTTGAAAACAATTGTAGTATAATAAACTAACATAGCACAAAAGCTGCTTTTTAAGGCAGGATTAGTGGTCCCCTAAATTATGAGAGCCTTGGGTAAGTGCCCCATTGGCCTTGGCCGAAATTAGGACCCCAAGTTCAGAACCTTTAACGTATCCTCTTTTGTTGCAGAGGATATGTTAAAGGTGGGGTCCAAATTTCAATTTTAACAGGGAAAATAGGGAAGAAATTTTAACATAAATATTAACAGCATTTTTTGGGGGGAAGAGAAATTACTTCAATTCATTCAATACTTCAAACTTCCCACGTTTGGATTTAAAATTAGTCCAAAGAATAAAGAAAAACAAATTTAGAATATGCAAAAAAAAAAAAAAGGTATTTTTCAATAGTCCTTATTATACATTACAAATGTTTGACTAACCAGGCTTACACAAAAAATCAATTATAATTTCCAAAAATTCTATTTTCATGTCATTAGTGATTAATGGTATGAACTTTATTGCCCTTTTAAACTTACCTTTATGTAGATACCTAACTAAACAAACTTCTTTTTTTTTTTTTGTACGCTAATGCAACTTAGCGTTAGGTACCATTTCTTTCGCAATAAAATTACACTGCAAATGAAATTTGGATGCAAATACTAGAATAATAGAAAATTTACTGAACTTTCAATTGTATGCAAAATAACTAAAAAACATTATTAAAAAAATATATAAAAGTTAGGAACACTTTTAGATAGAAAACATGATTTGAAAGATTTATAATGTATTTTGTTGAAATTTAAGACTATTTAAGAGCTTTAAATTAAAATTGAAAGGCTTTTGAGGTTTTAAGAATTGATAAAAAATTAATACATCGATTGCATTAGTATTTCTGAATTATAGGGTGAAACTTACCTCCCATGAATTCAGTCTCGAATCCTTATCTGCTGCTAACAAAAGGTTCATAGTGTCTTTTGACACACCGGCTTTCAGGGCAATATTGACAACTTTTTCACCGATGGAAGGATATGTATCATCACAGAATGATATATCCTAAAGAAAAGAATGAAACATTGCTTTCAACAACATTCAAGCATTTTTTTAAATCTATATCAATAAAAATGAGTGAATGCTTGTATGTTTGTTTGTATACTTGTTCTCTATACAAATCCACAGTTTGCGTCAGAAGTTCATCAAACTTGACACAGAGGTTCCTTGATGCCCTAGAATTCTCATAGGCGGGGTTTTGAAATTTTAAAAAATCTAAAAAGCTCAAATTCAAGTTTTTTGTCAAAAAATAACCCTTTTATAGGAGTCTAGCCTATTATTAGGCCTATTTTTTTTAATCGACATGAGCCTTTAGGCTACAAATTGATAAAATTTATGGTATTTAAATATTAGCACTTTCCAACAAAGATTAAAATTAAAACAATGAATTTTCATTTCAAGACTCACCTATTTCATTTAGTATGAAATAAGTCAGAAACAATTGTAATTCATATTCTCATTTGGCACAAAATATGTATGATACAGAAATTTTTTTTCTTATCCTCCTATCAGACGAATTATGCAAAAACATGGATTAAAAGCCTTATACATGTTTCGCTTTTAGCTGGTGCTATTTTTCTGTGAACTTTCCGTGATAATTAAGTTCTTTTGGGAGTTTGTACCTAGAACTTTTTGCACAACCATGTGGAATGAATTCAACCAAATAAGAGGTATGTTGCAATAATAAAATCTATATCAATAAAAAATAAACCCAAATAAGAATAGAATTCTTCCAAATTTTTTTTTCTTTTCTGAATGCTATGTTGTATTAATACGCACCCGGGCAACGCCGGGTATAAAGCTAGTACAAAAATAAAACAGTAAACATATGATAAAAAATCTGTTAAAAATATTGTATGGACAATGCTTCTACACTGCTATATTTTAAAATAATCGTTTTACAACTTAAGAAATTACTTACTTTTAAGAAGGCATTGTTTCCTTCTTTACCTCCTCTTGCACTGTTAATTTGTCGCACTGCATGCCCAAGCATTTTTATGTTGTACCTAGAAGTATAAAATAGAATAAACACAAAAGTATATCAACATATGCAAAACACAATTAAAATAAAAGACCCCTCCCAAATAAAAATGTTTGAAAAGACAATAGGGAAGTTTTAACCAATTAGCTACCTTTGACTGTTAGATATTGCTAAAAAATTTACAAACTTATATTTCACCATCACCGAGAATTTTGAAACGTAATGATTGATCCTCAATTAATTTTTAAAAACCCCACGCCCAAAGAAGCGGCCTTGAGAAACATTAGCAGTGACTTGCATTGCAGACGTACTAGCTTTTACACTACAAAGTTATTTTTCCTTCTGCTATTAATTAGTTGGAGTCTAATAATTCATTATGAAGATTTGATTTATCAAAGTGCAATCGAAGAACACAGCTCCCAGCAATGATGGTTTTTCAACTTTTCATGATAAAATATTCGAGATTAAACTCTTTAGCAATGCATTGCTTGGCGGCTTTTACCTATTATGGCAGCCTTATTCTGTGAATGCTGCAAAAACCTGTTTTCACACCAGTTGCTGATGCCAAGCTTCTTACCAATTGTGCCTGCGGCTAAAGAGCAAAAAAAAAAAATCCAAACAGATAAATGCCCTCACAGTTGCTTGAACTTTAACCCATCAATGCCTGACATTTTTTTCCCCCAAAGATATTTTGTGTACTGGCTACAAAGTGTTTAATAGAGAGGAAAAATAACAAAAAAAAAAAAAAAAAAAAAATTATGTAAAAAATCATTTTTTTATTAAGGAAAGAAAAATCCTCTCTTAAAAGTTACGATAGACCCCAAAGGGTACACACTTTTTTTACTAAAATTTTTTTTTCTGCCTACGATAGAATATTTAAAAAGAGATTTTATAAGAGAAAATAAAATCAGCAATTAAAATAAACTGGGAAGTTGGGAATAAATTTGAAAATTAGCTTTTTTTCTTGAGATTGTTAACAATGTAATTTTTGATAAAGATCATATTAAAACTGCTACAGAACACACTTTACAATGCTTATGTGCTGCAATCTATTAATAACGAATTGAAACAATACCAAGGTACAAATTGAACACTATTATTTGGTTGAAATGTTCATTTTGAGGAAATTCAGACCCTTTTTGGACCTATCCCTAAAAAGGGCCGCTAGGCATTAATGGGTTTAAATTATTTTTTTTAAAAGTACTTATTGTATTGCAAAAAATTTTCAGATGATATATATATATATATATTCATGTTAATTATTTTATCATACAAAAATTAAACTGAAAAGTTGAGTATTTTTCTATTGGAATGTTATTACCTTCCTGAACTTTGGTATTCGAGGAGTGCTTCAGGTGGGTCAGCATATTTTCTTTTATTTACAGTAAGTAAAGCTCTAATTGCCCTATGGTTTTCCTCTAACACAGCATACATCAGTGGCGTCAATTGCACATCAACACTCCTACAGGTGTTCAGCTGAAAATGAAACATATGTCAATAAGGTATTTTAAATTATTTTCCGAATTAAACAACATTCAACATTATCAAATTCATAAACTAAATATAAATTTGTCACATAAAATGGCAGAAATAAGGGAGAATAAGATTAAATACCTACAACTGAAAGGAGGGGGGTGTATAACATACTATTGACAAATATGCTGACAGATAAACATGTAATTTTATCAAAAGTCTGAGAATAAATGCCTTACATTTTTATGTCCGATGTACAGACTTAATATTACAAAATGGACTGCAGGGAATTTTGCTGTAATGTATGTATTAATGTGTGTATATTCTATTTTCACACACAAATTGCGACTATTTTACTTGTAATTTCTAAGACAGGAGAAAGAGTTAATTTTTGCTGGATTAAAAATTATACTTCAGGTAAGATTTTTCAGCACTTTTTTAGTCATCAAGAATTTGTCAAACTCTGTCTATATTTTCAGCTTTATGTTTTCTCATCTACATAATTTTTTTATTCAGTAATACATGTAAATTTAAATATTTCATAATGAACATGTGTACATTCAAACATTCATGAGATTACAAATGGATCAAGATTTAAAAAAAGAAAAGAAAAGAAAAAAAAAGATACAGGGCAATACTTACAGAACATATTTTCTGAGTATCTTTTAATAGTGAGTCAAGCATTTTAATGTCTTTTAACAAAATTGCACGAATGATTAGTTTGCTATGAGCTGATGAAGATACATATGGAATGGGTATGCTGCAAGAAAACAAAACATACATGAATTTTACATGTGTGTTTTAATACATGAATTACATGTATTAAAACACCTCAAATGTTGCACACTCGAGTAAGACAAATTGAACCACAAGTTACAAAAAATAGTTCACAAAAACATGGGCAATACATTTTTACCAGATTTTTTTTTTTTTTTCATTTTAGTTGTCACATATAAGAACATTAGAAAACACAACAATTTATTCTATCTACTGGGTGGTTATAAATTAACGTGAGGTGTTTGGAGCTCTATAGCGCTCAAAGTACTGGGCAAAATGTTGTCAAATTTCATGGGTGCATATATCAAACCATGGGGTTTTAATTTCTGAAATTAAAAAAAAATAGTTTAAAAAATTGCCACCAGGTGGAAATTTGGCTCTGTAACAGTGAATATCGCACATTAAATTTGAAAAAAAATGCTGTACAAAGCAATATTGCTAAGAAAAAATGATTGTTGTTTGTTATTTGTGTTGATTGTTATTTGCAAATGATCTTTAATATGGTTAACACAGAATTTCCGGTATGACCCCCAAATTCGCCCGATCTCAATCCATGTGATTTTTGGTTATGGGGATAGCTGAAAAGTGTTGTGTATCAGTGACATGTTTCTGATATAGCAAGTTTAAAAGATATTTTAACTTTAAAAGTCAGAGAAATCAATTCTGATATGTTACGAGCTGCCGTGGAAAATGTTGTGCATCGGGAATAAAAAAGGAATGTGGGGGTGAAAGTGACAGCAGTAAGGATAGTAAGTTTCTCATTTTAATTTTCATTTTCTTTGTATTAAGAAAATATTTTTCTAGATGTATAATCCTAAATTATAGAATTACAACACATGGATTTATAATTAATTGTAATTTGATCTATGAGTTTCAATGTGATGATCTAAAAACTATTACAGTATACTCTCGATTATCTTCAAGCGGGTTATCCACGGGGCGGATTATCCACGAAGATCTGGTGAAATTAAATTTGTTGTTTTTGCTTTATATTCCTTACAGAAGAGTGCGGCGTACTTTAGCGAGTAAATTGTTGGACGTTATCATAGGTCCTATCCTTTTATAGATCTTATGTGCTTCAGAACTTAAAATGCAAATATATCTTAATACTGTACCCATTTTCACTCTTTGTATCACGTTTTAAGTACAATACAATCATTTTTTAGCAAAAGACAATAAAGACCATTTTTTTCTTCTTTACCCCCGTTTAAAGCTTTTTTTTTTCGTTGTCCGCGATACATGTGCCAAACAATTCCGCGTATAATCGGGAGTATACTGTACTTTAAAAGGTAGTCAGGATCTAGTCAGACCCTGAACTTTTTTCTCTTTCTTATCTCTCTCTCTCTTTCTTTAATATAATTGTTTTTTGTAATGAAGACTCTTTCTCGCGCGCGAGCGCACTCAAAAAAATTTCGTAACTTAAGGGCAACGATAACATGAAAATGAATAGAAATGTTTGAAATGATTTTTAAACATATGTACTTTTAAAATATAACACTTTGGACAGCTAGCATTTCTGAAATGAAGTTTTAGACATTAGATCAAGATCCTGATATACAAATGTGTCTGGGAAAAATTATAATATACAAGATGGCCAAGAAATTTGTTCGCTCTTATTCTTTAAAACTGAAATCTCTGATTTTTGTTACAAGAGTTAATTCATTCATTTATTCCTTACAATGATAATAATATAGCAATGTATATCCATAGATATAAAATGATTTCTCAATTAATTTAATTTTCAAGCGTTTCTTAAGTCTCCCAGTATCATCAAATTGACATTTAGCGTACTGTAGCTTTGACCCAAGATATTTGCTACGTTTTTATCATTTTAGTAAAAATACTAATAATAATTTAATTAATTAATATCGAATTTGAAAAAAACAAATTAGACTTTAAAAAATAGACTAAAAGACGTTAGGTGTTACTTTTATGTGTTTCATCTGTAAAAATATTTAGTCTTAAGATTCTAAAGTCTTAAAAAAATAAGAATGAATTTTAAATAAATAATAATGAAAAAAAAAACACGCTTCTGTATTTACGGGTTTTTTTGAAATGTCTGTTTTAAATTCTTAAAGTACTGTGGAGGCTAAATCGGCGCCCTTTGACGCAGCCTTCCCACGCCCTTTTGACCACCCAGTAAGGCCCTGGGTAGATCGCCGTCGCCTTCCATTATCTGCGTCTAGAGATCGTGGAAATTTTGAATGTAATGAAAATTTTAGAGTGAATGAGAATTATTTTAAGGCAGATCGGCAGAAGGACGGAACTATGTTTTGCTATTCAAATTGTCTGATTTCCGCCAATTGGCTGAAGAATCACATGTTTGTCTAATATGTGTGCGCATGAAATTTGGCAATGTTTCCCCTAATACTTCACGCGTTAGAAAGTTCCAAACACCTCACGTTTATTTATAACCACCCTGTACTTCGTAAAGACACAGAAGTGCAAAACTGAAAGAAATAGTACTAGCAATAAGAAACTTACTTCATTTCAAAAGTAGGATCTTTTTCAAAAACTGTAACTTTGGGATTAGGATGTAACCTTTCGGCGATTTTCCTGACCTTTGTTGCTGGTTTCCCATCTTTATTTGAGACAATAATCCTACCACCTATTTCAAAAAATAAAAAAGCATACCATTAGTTCGAAGATTAAATAACAAATTGAAATTGTACTGAATTGTAAGAAAGTTGCCACACACACATAATTATTTTTCCATAATTTGAAGTTCCTCTGATAGTAATTACAAATGAAGACAACTACATTTATTTAAAATGAATATCCCCTTAGAAAAAGTAATAATAATAATAAATAAAATAAACATAATAAAAAATTAATCACTCTACAGCTTTACTTGCATTGTGATATAAAGTGGCCACTGCTTTATACAAATCATGCTCCAAACAGTTTTGATTCAATAATAAGGCTAATTCAATAAGGACCTCTTACTGTTGTGTTAAAATATTTTTAGCTTTCAGCATGAGCATAAACTCATCTTCTATATGAAGTTATTTGACTACAGCTGGGTTACCACTGTTTTAGACTGATGAGCCCAAAACAAGGGTGGAACTGCGGTTTTGGAATGCAGGAGGTTTGGTATTTCTAAACAATATTTTTTAGATGAGTTTGAATATAAATCAACTATTAGTACAAATCTTGCACCTACAAAATTCAGCATTTTCTGAATTAATGGAAGAGCAAAGTTTTTACTTTTTTAAAAAGAGTTTAAATACAGCATTAATTAATAATAAAATATCAAGCAAAGTACAGATAAAATTGAAACTTTACCTTCTTTTTTCAATTTCACTTTAACTGTTTCTCTTGCTCGAAGTTTAACCCTTGCGGCTAATGTTTTAACCTTTTTCTCAGCTAAGTATAAGAGAAAAAAATGCAAATACAGTATTTGTATGTTAAATCAGTTAAATAATTCAGACTGACATCAAATTGGGATAAACACACATCACAATTAAAGATTATTTACATACACAAAAATTTACTGGGCGGAAAAGTAAAAGCACTGCTACAATGCAAAATAGCATTCTTAGGCAACTAGAATAATGTTTTTGCTTATTATCCAAACAGAAAGGAAATTTTAACTTGGCACAACTTAAGCTTGGATCTTTTTCATGTATTATGTGTCTTTTGGTGCATTTAAAGAGCTTTCGAACTTAAATTCTCAACTTATGTACCTTTCAAATGGCATTACTTAATTCAACAACTAAGATACAATTAAACTGAGATCAGCCACTAAAGAAAAAAAAAATGAGAGAGATAGCAAAATTGGTTCAAAAAAATATTTTTTTAATTTCCTTCATTATTACTTTTTTACAAAATCAATTTAATATTCATTAAAATGCTCAGATTTTGTTTCAAAAACTGGTAATTTAAGCTTTTAAAACAAAAAATATGTAGGCTCATATACAATCAGAAGTCAGAAAATTTCAATTTGCTTAATTCCAGCTTAATGTTAATTAGGGATGCACCGATAAGCAAATTGGCCGATTACCGATTAATCGGTTGTTGATAATCGGCCGATTAATCGGCTGAGCCGATTAATGATAAGGATGATTGTTTTTAATACTACCAATTTTACAATCACTGTTTTTTCTCTCTTATACAATTCCGAGTTTAGAAATAGTAAGTAATTTATTTCTGAGAGAAGATTTTTTTTCCATTTTCCTAATTTTCACAAAATAATTTCAATATTTTATCAAATTTCTTAGAACCAATTTTCATATTATTGTCAATAATATTACATTAACACATTGTTAATTATGTTAATTGGACATAAAATTCAAAAAAAGGGGGGGGGAGTCTGTGGTGAGCACTCCAATTTAGGAGTACTTTTAATTTAAAATTTTTAATAATTAGTAGCAATTTAATTCAAGACTTTTATTCTTTGTGAAAATTAGAGGTTATCTAAAAGCACTGTGCTAAGGAGAAAACTATCGCCACATGAAAAATTTTGCAACATTGTCTATGTGTATATTTATTCAAAGTAGGAGAATTAATTTATTAAAAACTTTATATCAACTGTGAGGATTATTATTACTGTTAATAAAATTATTCATCATAGTTTCTTAGTGAAAGTATACTTTAAAGAATAATATTTAAAAATATTTTTTCAGCCGATTAATCGGCCAATTTTGCCGATTATTAATAATCGGCAAAGTGGCCGATTATGGCGATTAATCGGTACTGCCGATTAATCGGTGCATCCCTAATGCTAATACCAGTTTTGCATAATTTTTTCATAAATTTAAAGGGCGTTACTTAAAACTTTGAGGTCATTACAGCTGACTGTTAGTGTTTTTTTTTTTTTTTTTTGGCATTTTTTAAGGCAGTTTTAAGAATTTCTAGGTCATTAACATCCTATACCTGCCTTAAAACAATCCTATATGATTTTGCTACAAAATATACTTCTTATACGCAATGGACAGTTAGTCTGCTGCCTATGTAAGGATGCGTCATGCACATTATTCATGCCATAAAGATTTTCAATTCTTCGGATTGCCTTTGGTCCCAACTAGTCCAGTTCAACAAGGTTGCATTACCATATTTTTTGACAAGTAAAATCATCACAAGAGCATAAAAGTATTTTAGTAATGAACAATTTACGAACAAGCTGGCATTGATTAATGCTTGGCACCAACTAACTAGCAAAACAGCAATAATAATGTGAAATTACCGGTAGTAACTGCTCTTGTAATCTTTGGGGGTGGTTCCGGCCTCTTCGGGCGACCTCTGTTTTTCAGTTGTGGTGACACTTTGGCTTTCTGATCTGTTTTTAAGGTTTCCTGCTGAAGCCTCAAGATTTCTTCCTCTTCTTTGCCAACTATAGATACATCCACTACGGAAAAAACATGAGCATTCCAATAAGTTTTAAGACAAAACAGAGGAACAAATTTCAAACATAATTGCTTGGACATTTCACAAGGATTCAAATAAACTGATAGACATATCATAATCATCAGTAACTAGTCTCTATGAAGCAAAATAAAATTCAACTTGAGTGTACAATCAGTTGTATAACTCACAGCAAAAAAATTTCAGTAGTACAATTGAATTGGGAGGGGGGGGGGTTGAATTATCATATGAAGATCAAGTGGAAGAAAAGGATGGAACAGCTGCAATACACATCAATTAATTACACTGGTCAACAGTGGTTTTGGTGCCAAAGATTTTGGAGGTGATTTCTTATGAATTTGATGCCCTGAATTCAAATATGCTATTAGTTTTTGCCTATCAGCTCGAATTTTTAAGATATTAACATTTTAATGAATTGTACATAACACTATTTAAAAAGAAAAACCATGGTTTAAAAAAAAAAAAATGAACAATTAATTTTTATTATATTACACAGATATTATTTATTATATACAAAATAAAACAGAAAAAGTCATTATTTAAACCAGTTACTCACTGAACAATTCGGAAACTTCTTTTGCGTAACATTCTTGAGCGCATTTTAGAACAATTCCGAGTTTTAAAATTCAGCAATAATTTGCCATCAAGTGAGTATCCCATCTTCCTCGATAGCGATCCTCCATGCATTTTATATCTTGTTGAAATCTTTCACCATTCTAATGTCTCTTAAATTATCAGGAAAACTGTCTAATTGGTTGTGTAAATAGTGCACTTTTCTTCTGATGTTACACCCAAGTGATCTGAAATTATTCAGCATCTCCCCATTGACTAATTCAACATAGTTTTCAGCTTTATGTTTACCCAAACAATTTTAGACAACTGAAACAAATGAATTCCAGGCATTTTGTTCAATCTCAATCATTGAATTTATGAAGCCAGGGTCTTTAATCAGCTGTCTTATTTGTGGGCCATCAAATATCCCTGCTTTAATTTTTTCCATACTCAGCTGAGGCATTTTTACCCCTATATATGCAAAGCGTGATCCATTCTTATCAAGAGCCTTTACAAACTGCTTCATTAGAGACCAAGCTTCATATGCAGTCGTGGAAAGATGATTTTCTCTCTTGGAACTAAAGGATCATTTATGATATTCTTTTCCCCAACATCCATGTTTGCTGTCCAAGGCCACTCTTTTCTAACCCGGTGTTGCGTTTAGTCTCTGCTATCCCAGATGCACAAGAAACAAGGAGCAACCAATGTCAACCAGTCAGTTATAATTGTTAGTCTTCCTTTTATAATAAACTAGGGTTATTACCCGGCGTTACCCGGGTGCTTATTAATACAACATAGTGGTTCCTGATAGTGGTTCAAATAGTGTTGAATGCCAATAATTGTAACAGTAATTGTTTTTAATTTATTTCATGTTAAAATGAAAAAGGTGAGCCTTGAATTGGCAATTTATTGTTAATCGTAATCTTTGTTGGAAAATACTCGTATTTACATGTGTTAAGTGTTTTCAATTGGTATTTTTGAAGGCTTGTATCTCTATCTATTCAAAATTGAAAGAAAATGGCCATTTTGAGACAAAAAATTTGAATTTTGAGCTTTTTAGAGTTTTTAAATATTTCAAAACCCCGCCTATGTGAATTCTAGTACACCAAGGAGCCTCTGTGCCAAGTTTGATGAAAATTCGACGAAAACTGTGGATTTGTATAAGGAACAAACAAATATGCATATATTTATTTTTATACATATAGATAAATTAAAACAATAATTATTTTATTAAATAATAATGAGTTATTTCATAATTATTATTATTTTAAATTCAATTGGTTTCAAAATAAGACAGACAATATGGAAAATATACAAGAATCTGTCCCTGTATAAATTTTACAACACTCATACTTGAGCGTATTACATAGAAAAAAGCATTGATAGATAATTGAATTTATCTAAAAATCTAGAGCTGATACAGAAAAACTGCTTGCATATTCAGATTCAGCAATAAAAATATAGTTAAAATCAGCTCAAAAATCCTAGGCACCTAAAAAAATTTTTTTTTTTTTGTAGGCCTGTGTTATACATAGCTAATATATTTTATTAAAAGGTCATTGACAATGGTTTCAGAGAGTCTAATTCCAACATAACATTGAAGAAAAAATAAATAAAAGTAAAAAATATAAATAATAATCCTAAACATGTATAGTTCAAAGTATCAAAAATTATTGAAATATCAATAGGATGTAAAAGGATTGAAATCTCAAATACACACAGAGCAATTTCCTACAAATTATTTTAAAAAATAGGTTTCTACCAATACAAGTTTTAAAAATTCAATGCTCGAGATGTTCCCCAAATTTACATGAATATTGTTAAAATGGAAATAAAATATTTTGTAGAATAAAAAAGCAATAAAATACCAGGCCCATAGTTTACTGTTAACACATTTATTACTTTAAACCTATTTTATAACTGGATTGTTTCAAAACTAGTAAGAAAATGGGGAAAAAAAAGGTACGGTAGTTTTAAATGTGTCAATTCCTTTACTATACCGAATATGCTACTGATTTTTTTTCTCATTTTTCCTTTTTTTCGCAACTAATAAAAACCTTTCTTACCCCCATCAGTTGTGACTTGCAATGGAGAAATATCCATGCCGTTTTCAACATTAAGAGCTCTCTGTAATATGTTCAAAGTGCGTTGTCGTTCTTCTCCAGGGAGCATAAATTTATTTTTGTCCACCCTTTTCATCCGCAGGTTCGTCAAAACACACTCAAAATCTAAATCAAAATTCAAACGATCATTTCAATTATACACATGCATGGTTAAAGAATGCATTTGTGATCATTAGTAAGCAGACAAGAAATGCAAAATATCAGGTATTGTATTGGTGGAAAGTAATTTTACTCACCCAGTTACCCAGCAAAAAAATAAGGCATTTTAAAAGTCATACATTGCGTAAACTTTAATAATTAAAATTATGAGAAACAAAAATTTACGATTGCACAGAAATGAATAGTGAGAAAACTGTTGCACAGAACAAATTGCAGAGTGTTGTGGGTTTTTTGATTACAGGAATACTTTTGAAATGCAAATTTTTTGTAGCTCATTGAATGCTAAACTGCAGCTGTAGTAAAATTGGAGGCATTTAGAATGTCCTTTAGGTTCTAGTAACTCAAAACTTTTTAAACTTTCATAAGAGGTTTCATTATAAACCCAAACATGTACACACAATAAATTCACCGAAATTGTAATGAACCATTTATTTTCTGAAAAATGTTGCAAAAATACTAAGTGAGGTGATAAATAATGAAAGATAAAAGGCTACAGATAATTATGCTTCCATAATGCATCAAAATTCCAAGAGACCATGTAGTTAAAAACGAGAAATGAGAAAAGAATGTTTGTTTACGTGTTAATATTTTGATTTCTTGGTTCAGTAATTTGATCTCAACATTAGTAAATAATAAACTTTCCAAAAGAGTATTCTGCAACAAAATAAGGTAAGTACAGAAATTTGAACTTACCTTTACTTATAATTGTTTTATAAGAGTGTCAAGCAATCATAAAATTCAGGTTTTTCAATCGGCCGATGCTACTAGAGAACCTAGATACTGAGAGAAGCGACACAGGTGTACCGCGCGCTGATTGGTCAATGGCAAAAACCGTCCAACGCTGAAGTTCCCGTCCATAGGAATAGCATTGCGCGCGACTTGCGCTCCAGAAAAAAAAGTGGATTACTAATGAAATAAATTAAGTCACGCAATTTGGTTTTCAGTTTTGCATTCTTTGATGTGCTGTGCACTAGTCTAGTGCCTTCAAAAATGTTTTATTCGCCTCAGGATTTTTTAAAAAAATCTTTTGTTTTATCATGCCTATGTTCAAGGTTTTGTTTGCTGTATTCTGAGCAATGTTTTGAACGATAAAAATAAACCAATGCATTTAGAATGTACTTTAATTTATCAACTAACGGTCTTGCTTCATTTCATAGTGTTTTTTTAACTGTAATTTTTTTTTAAAGACTGTTTTTAAAAGTCCACGAAGAAGCTTGCTTTGGCGGCAGCTGTGCTTTAAACGCACGCCAAACAAGTTACTGTACTCAAGGTTTAAAGCGCTTGCATTTAAAGTAATTTAAAGCAGAAAGATGGAGAGTCTCTTTTTACGGAATTTTTATATTTTGGAAGTGTTTAAAACATTTCCATGAGTACGCTTGGTTTTTTTTTTTTTTTTTGTATTACATTGTACAAATTATCTTTCTACAAATATTTTATTACTTAGTGTCTCTTATTCTCAGGATTCTCTGCTGCTTCATTGATATTGTATTCGATAGTTACGAAAATATCATAGTGTCAGAAAATTTTTCGAAATTTAGTTTTAGAATTAAAATAAATGAATATGAATTGATTACTAAACTTTCAATATTCATTTGTCACCAAAAAAAAAAAAAAAAGATTATAAACGCAATGGACTATAATTTGTTTGTAGAATATATTAATTCATCGATTTTTTTTTTGTGTGTGTCTGAGATTGTGATGTTTGTGTATGATTATATCGGGAAAGTGCATATAATCGGCTTTATAGAGTCCATGTATAATTGTAAAAAAGGCTAATAGGAAATTTATAATAATATTTTTGGTAAAACATTCTTTCAAATGTTCATTGCACAAATGACTATAAATATCATTCATACATAAATACAAGTCAAAATAGTACTTTTTTATGAAATAGATATTGATTCTCAAAGAAATTAATTTTAAATATTATAGTTATTAAAGACACGGACTAATTGTATTTTCACAAGTTTATTTTTTGTTGAATAAAAATGTTAGAGATTTATCCAAACATTCGATGTTTTGGAAAATATATTTTCAAACCCTATTTCCAAATATAGTTACTTTATTTTTCATGGTTATGCACATCAAAGCTATTAAATTACATCCTTGAACTAGGACAATATTTTAATGTTTAGTAAAAAAACTTGTAAAGATATATGATTAGAATCATTTAGTACATTTACTGATTTTAACAATGTATCTTACTTAAATATTCAAACTTATTCATTACTTATTTTAAATTAATGTTCTCATCAAAAGTTGTATAAACAGAGCTCATAAAACTTTGACAAGATTTTACTTTACATAATACTTGAAATGTATTTTTTTTAAATTTATTTCTTAGATTTAAAAAATATGTTCGGTGTTTAAATTAGGAATGCACCGATAAGCAAATTGGCCAATTACCAATTAATCGGTTGTTGATAATCGGCCAATTATTCGGCTGCGCCGATTAATGATAAGGATGATTGCTTTTTATATTACTAATTTCATAATCGCTGTTTTTTTTCTCTCTTATATAATTCCTAGTTTAGAAATACCGTAAAGTCGGGTTACTTGGACCCACAAGGAGGTTACTTGAGCCCACAGTAAAATGATAAAATCTGGGTTTGGTACTAGCATTAGAAACTGCAGAGTGCCTCTACCTAGAGGAGAAACGAAGAACTACGTGCAAGTCTTCAACTAATAAGTACCAAACCTAGATTTTATCATTTTACTGTAATGGGCTTAAGTAACCCCCTAGAGTCCAAGTAACCCGACTTTACGGTAGTAATTTATTTCTGACAGAAGATTTTTTTTCCATTTTCCTAATTTTCACAAAATAATTTCATTATTTTATCATATTTCTTCAAACCAATTTTCATATTGTCAATATTACATTAACATATTGTTAATTATATTAATTGGACATAAAAATTTTAAAAATGGGGGGAGGGGGGACTTTGGTGAGCACTCCAATTTAGGAGTACTTTTAATTTAAAATTTTAATAATCAGTAGCCATTTAATTCAAGACTTTTATTCTTTGCGAAAATTAGAGGTTATTTAAAAGCACTGTGCTGAGGAGAAAACTATCGCGACATGAAAAATGTTGCAACATTGCCTATGTGTATATTTATTCAAAGTTGGAGAATTATTTTTTGATAACTTTACATCAACTGTGAGGATTATTATTACTGTCAATAAAATCATTCATCATAGTTTCTTAGTGAAGGTACACTTTAAAGAATATTTAAAAAAAAAAGTTTTCAGCGATTAATCGTTCCAATTTCGCCGATTATTAATAATCGGCAAAGTGGCCGATTAATTGGTACTGCCGATTAATCGGTATATCCCTAGTTTAAATGTATATGCATGGTAAAAATTTAATTTTGGAAAAAGTACAAAAATTACATGAAGTAGCAGATAAAATTTTAGCGGATCCGAAAAATATTCACAAGGACTAATGAGTGATGTGAAATGCCGCTTGTCTGGCATAAATTCATTTATACGATTAAAAAATAATAACAAATGCACCAACAGAAGTGTTGGGTTGTGTTTTCTTTTTCGACCGCGGGCAACTGACCACTTTACGCCAAACGAGCGATACCACGCCAAGTGCGAATGCCTTAGCTAATTCGAGTTGGACGGTTCCCCCCCCCCTTCCATCCTCCTAGGTTTTTCCACTCGGAGACCATGCGCAGAAGTGCTATTTTCGTCCTTGTCACTTCTCTGAGTATAAAGGTTCTCTAGATGCTACTACTCCTCCAAAATAGGGAGCTCTCATTGGCTAATACAAACGAAGGCAGAATGGGCTACTTATTGGCGCAGTTTTCGCTTTTACTGGCGTAAAATTTTTAATTCAACTGGAAAAAAATTTACAAGATGAATAATGTTATCTGTTGCCATTTATCGCTTGAGTTGGGAGAAATAAAATGCAAACATTTAAGTTTGTAATATTGAGGCTTTGTTGATAACTGGAAAGAAAATGAATTAGAAAATCTCAAATAACTCTGAAAATCAAATATTTCCTATTTTAACAAATAATGAGATATCTTTAACTGCATCAGGATGTTTTCGTTCTTTTAGGATTGCTGATGTTGATAAGAATTTTGAGGGACAAATGTCCTCTTCCTGATTAGGACTCCTGGAGAATATTTTCTTTGTTTTAAATAATCTTTTGAGAGGGAAGGGAATCTTTTCTTAAACTTTCTGGGAGAGACCTTACTTTTGAGGTCTTCGTGATGTTTGGGAATGGGGGAGGAGGGCAGGCCTATCATTTAGTGGGGCCAGAGGTGGTCAATTGACAACCCGCCCCTTGTTTGGGAAATCAATGAATTTGCATTTAATAAGTGGGAGTGGTTTTTGTATAATTTATATTAAGTACATGCCTTTTAATGCCCCACAACCAGAAAAGTTTGAAATGACTGGCCTCAGGAAGAGGTTGCAGAACATCATTAATTGGAATTTTGGAGCAATTGAATGGAACCTTGAGTTTCATTTGGATCATGGGCATAAACATAAAATGTAACATAAGATATATGGTTATATTATTTATAAGCAATGTGCAATATTACATGAAGTATTATTACTACTTTTAGAGATCAGTCATTAGCAATGCTGAAAAGGTTGTTTATAGGTGTCAAATTAAAGTGGAATTTTCAAGTTTAACCAAAAAGTAGCATAGGTAAAAAAAAAAAAAAACTATATATGCTTTGTTTCATTCATTGAAAAGTTCCCATAGAGGTTCTTCCACCTTTGTATTGAAGCTGGATTCGACCTTATTCAGACGCGGTTCAGTTTTGGTATCTGGGACCGATTCGATTAGGAAAGCTCAATCTCATTTTGGGGCCTCCTTCTTTTTGTGGGGAGTTTGCGAGCCAGAACAAAGTTTTGGGACATTGAGGAAGAATCTGCAGAAAACTACCAGTGAAATAGTGCTTTAATGTCACTTTTAACATGATGCTCAATGCTGATAACATGCATTACTGACAAATTTGTGTAAAACTTGTTTCATATTACATTAAAATTATTGGACAACAGAGGATTCAGGGGTTGGGGCTTCCTAAAGAGATAAAATTTAAACGTACCATTAAGTATTTTTTTATTCTTTTCTTCATAAGTAAAAACTTAAAAACGATTTCTTTAAGCACATCTAAAAAACAAAATCAATTTGGTTTGCTAATAGATTAATATTGTAGTCAGTGTAAAGAATACACAAAACGCACAATTTGAATGAAATTCGTTCATTAATAAAAAAAAAAAAAAAAAAAAAAGAAGTGACCACTGTGTTTTAATAACTTCCTGTTTTAATCATTACCGACAAGGATTCTAAGAAATACTGTCCATTGTTACACCATTTTGGGGAAATTATATAAGGTTTAAGTTGTAAATTTGCTTAAAATGACAAAAAAGATATTTTACCATCACATTTTAAGTAAAGAAGTGCATATTATTTCTATGCTTTGCAGTACATTTTAATAGGTTTTAAGATTTCTTGAAAAACTTTTTAGAGGAGCCTCATAATTGTTTTTTAATTGAAGATAATGTGGAGGGGGGGGGCAGGACATAGCCAGGTCATTTTCCAACAGGAACAAGAGCATGCTCTAGTGCCTCTCTCACCCCCCCCCCCTCAACCAATAAGAGAAAATTGTTCTCAACAAACCTGAAAAAGTATCACGTATTATACTCTGTTACTTTAAACAGGGGTGATTGTGAGTTCATAAAAAAATACCTGGAAGTTTTAAAGAGAAAATGTGTGTTGGGGGGGGGGGGGGTTAAAACCACGGCTCCTATTACTTAAGCACAACTAATTTTATAATAATACATACTTAATAATTAATTTCCTTTCATAAACTAACACATATTTCATATATTCGAATAGCAGGAGAGCAAAATTTAAGGAGAATGCAAAAATCTAACAGAATTATTTGTTGTGCAAAAATATTTATGAAATAATGAAAAGTTGTATTTGTTTCTGAAAATAAGGAAAATAATTGATCTAGATGCAATACCCATAAATCTCCTAATCAGTTCAATATGACTTGAATTAAAGATTTCACATTTGTTAATACTGAAGAAAAAACTATTTAAAGATATTATGTATGTGTTAAAAAACTTAAATAATTGAAACAAAAATAAAATTCAGCCACAGATTCAGCATTTGAGTTTTTGGCATTTGACACTCTAAAAGAGCATGGCATTTTGTTTTAAACTTTTATTTTAATGATTTGATCAAAATAAAAAGAAGTGTCATTTGTTTGTCTTTCAACAAGGAATAGCAAGCATCGAAAATGTGAAATATATCATTCTCACAGCAGACGCACAAAGAGATCGCAATTTTCAAAATTAAGGCGTTAAAAGTATGAAAATGGCATATAAAAGAATTCAAATAAACTTACTTCAGATTTATAATCAAAAGCTCTACGATAACCATATTATTTTTACTATCCACATAATTGAAGCAAAATAAAATTAAATCAGATCTTCAAATTTCAACTTTGACATTTTGATTTTTATAAAAGACACAGAATTTATTTTAAATTAAATTTTTTTTAACATAAATAAAAATGTATTTCATTTGATTGTCTCCTAACTAAGAGTAATAAGCATCAAAAATGAGAGAAATTCAATTCTCATATCGGATGCAAAAGGATTGCATTTTTTTTTTAATTAAAGGCCACAAAATCAAAAAATGAAGAAAATAAAATAATTTATTTTTTGAAGTAAAAAAACAATTAGAATGACATCTTAACATTCCTATTCGATGAATATTAATAATAATTATCGGTATAATCATCGAAAAGTTGGAAAAGCAAAAAAAAAAAAAAAAACTGGAGGTGGGAGAAGATAAAAGTATTATTAAAAATATTTTATTTCCGGTATTTTTGATCATGAAATTACCGGAACCGATCATGAAAATACCGGAAATCCGGTAAAATACCGGAACACAATCACCCCTGTTTAAAATTGGTGTATTAAGTTTTAAAAAAATTGTGTTGTCTCCATGGAAACCACATGAAAGAGAACAGCTCCTCTCTTTTTTTTATGCATTGCTGTAGAATGATTTATTTTATCCAATTACATTTACGCTGTTGTTTATATCCTCACATATCAGTTATTTTTAAACACTTTCTAACAAATCTAGGCATAAATAAAGCATAAATTTCTTCGAAAAAATTGTGCTTCATTGATGTTGATCTTTCAAATGAATAGTTTTCGCACAAAGCAATTTTAATTGTTTGCATTTAACCATTGTTGCAAAAGCTAAATGGGGAAAAAGTCCATAGCGACATAACTATGACAACCATAAGGGGGAAAAGTGCAGAGTGGGAAATTAATTTCGCTTCCACACGCCAGCTCTCATTACTTCCGCCCTTTTTTGCATTCAACTGAGATTTGTTTTGGTTTCAAAGTATACAACTTTTTTTGCAATAGCTTTACTTTTTAGATAAAGTATCAAAATAATTGTGCAAGTCCCCCCCCCCCTAGTTGTCCCTGCGGGAGGGTAGTGGTGGCTTTTTTACTTCTTAGTGTCCCTTCCACAAAACCTTTCTGTGTCTGCAACTATTTAATAACACAGTTCTGATTCAAAGAGGTTCATATAATAATGAAATATAACTATGCAGCAAAGCTAATCATCTTAAGAACTTTCAGGCATGTCTTGACAATCAGTATGAAATATCTTAAACATTATTTCTTTAGGTTATTTTATTTCTTAGAGCTGATGAGACATGGTCCAGTAAGTCCGCAGACTTGGGCATGAAAATAAAACAAAATTGATTTTGTTGTTCATTGAAAAAATTAGTTCAACTCAAATTTTATGCAAATATTTTATTTTTGAAATTATATATAAAATTTATCATTTTATTATTCTTCAATCAGCCATATTGAGATGAAAAAAACATGAAACTCCATTTGTATTCAACTTGCAAGGTTATTATTTTGTGTGACAGCACAAAAAGCAGCTTTCTTCTAATTTGCTGGTTTTATTAAAATTGGTTTCACTAAATTTTTTGCAATGCTGCATTCTTTAATGATTTCATCAAAAACATTTCGCTTGGCTTGATTAGGCCTCGAGTCCTGGGCTCGATATTTCTGAAAATAAATAAATAAAAAATACTTTGGGTGATGGTGATAAACCTTTCCCTGTTATTATGTATTCCTGTATGTCCCCACCTACCTTTTATGCATGAATGGCTCTGCTTGCCTGTATCCCCGAAAGCAGAATACTGCTAAATCGGCGACGTACGTCGCAGAACAGACATCGGGGCTGCAGAACAATTCTATTCAAAACTAAGCGACCAAAAAAAAAAAAAAAACCGTTTTGTTCGAAAGCGCGAGCAAAAAAAAAAAAAAAACCTTATCGTTCGAAAGCAAAAAAAAAAAAAAAAACGTTTTCATTCGAAAGCAAAAAAAAAATCGTTTACCTCGTAGCCCATGTCTCGCAGAGCAGCAGGCAATCATGTCGGCGCCGTGCCATATAGACCATAGCAGACGTGCGGACGACTTGACTTGAGCTTCTGAGGACCTTGCTGTTTTTTCCGCAGAACTTCAGTGATGACACTTGCGCAGGCTTCGTTTGAAGTTCTGCAGTCCTTCTCATATGGGCCGCAGAACTTAAGCTACGAAACTTGCAGTACACTTTCGTTATTCAAGTCATGTTTCCAACGATTATTTGGTTCCGCATGAGAATCGCGGGACTCAAACTTAGTCTGAAATTCTGCGAGCCTTCACATTTTGGCCGCAGGTCTTAAGTGACGAAGCTTGCGGTAGGTACACAAATCAGTTCTTCAAATTATGTTTGAAACCATTTTTTCGCAAGAGAGTCGCAGGGGCGCAGGTTTTCAATTGAAGTTTTGCAGGTCTTCACATTTTATCCGCAGAACTTCAGTGACGACACTTTGTTTTTCTATTAGATATTCAGTTATGTTTAAAACCATGTTTCCTCATGAGGGAATCGCGGGGACGCAAGCTTCGCTTGAAATTCTTCGTGCTTTCACGTTTTGGCTGCAGAACTTCAGTGACGAAGCGTATAGTACAAATAGTTTTTCAAATTATGTTTAAAACAATTAATTCTTCCGCGTTAAAGAGTTGCGAGGAGCGGGATTCATTTGAAGTTCTGCGGGGCCCTATACATTTTATCCACAGAACTTCAGTGACGAAACTTGCGGTACAAACTATAGTTATTCAAATTATGTTTCAAACAATAAATTCTTCCGTGTTAAAGAATCGCGGGAAA
This sequence comes from Uloborus plumipes, assembly GCA_038373865.1. Lineage (NCBI taxonomy): Eukaryota > Metazoa > Arthropoda > Arachnida > Araneae > Uloboridae > Uloborus > Uloborus plumipes. The sequence goes on from JAXGGA010000974.1 coordinate 138,124, forward strand.
ACGGGCTTCGTTTGAAATTCTGCGGGCCTACACATTTTACCCGCAGAACTTCAGTGAAGAAACTTGCGGTACAAATTAGGTATTCGACAATGTTGAAAACATTTTTCCTCGTGAGAGAATCGCGGGAGGGGGGAGGGGGGGTACTCGCTTGAAGTTTCGCAGTCTTTCACATTTAGGCCGCAGAACTTCAGACACAAAACTTGCAGTGCATATTAGTTATTCAAATGATGTTTAAAACTATTAACTCTTCCTGTTGAGAGAATCGAGGGGCGCAGGCTTCGTTTAAAGTTCTACGGGCTTTCACATTTTGGCCACAGAGCGTCAGCAACGAAACTTCCAGAACAAATTAGCTTTTCAAATTTTCTTTGAAACAATAAATCGTTACTCATCAATAAATGGCTGGGGGGGGGGGGTGTTCGCTTGAAGTTCTCTTTGCCTCTTTGCGTTTTGACCGCAGAACTGCTGTGACGAATCTTACAGAGCAAATTAGGATTTCAAATAATTTTTTCTACGGAAGAATCGAGGGGACACAAGCTACGTCTGTAGTTCTGCGGGCCTTAGCATTTTGAACGCAAATTAGTTATTCAGATTGCATTAAAAACAATTTTCCGGTGAAAGAATCGCGGGGACAAAAGCTTTGTTTAAAGTTCTGCAGCATTTCACATATTGCCGCAGAATTGCACTTTCGGAACTCGCAGTGAAAATTATTTATTCAAATGATGTTTAAAACAATTTTTTCGCGTAAGAGAAACGCGGGGTGGAGGGGGAGGGGAGTCTCCTTTCAAGTTTTTCGGGATTTCACATTTTGGCCGCAGAATTTCTGACGGAGCTTGAAGTAAAAATAGTCATTCAAATTATTTTAAAACAATTTTTCCGCTTGAGAGAATCGCGGGGACGAAGTAATTATATTTGAAACAATTAACTTCAGGCTAAAATTAGGAAAATAGGTGTAGTCCAAGCCCCCCCCCCCCCAATCGGAAAAATGTTTTTTAACATTTGTTCTGCGATCTGGAAATTAGTTAACGTCCCAATGCCGAGAGCTTGAACTTTTTGAACTTGAGTTTTTTGAACTGAATTTCTGAACCGATGATGAAGTATGTATATAGTTAGCATTAATAACATAATTATAAATATATTTGTCAAACTAAAGCATTTAAAATATGAATTAATGAAAATAAAGCAAGAAGTATTTGCAAACTTATGAAATCTTTCTAATTCAAACTCTTCATAGAAAAATGAAACAAATTTCAAAAATAATTATTGTCTTTACCATGGTATTAAAAAATTAAGTTGATTTGGTTGGATTTTTGGCATAAAAGCCTTAATAGGCTATACTGAGCCAAACAATTGTTTAAAAGTAAAGGTGTCAAAATGAAAATGTTTGAAGAAAGAGCCTGTAGAATTAAGAAAATTTTTGCTGAAATCAACACATCAATGAAGTTTTAAATTTTGAATAGTAAAAAACAGAAATCCAATCTGCTGAAGAAGGAACAATTTCCCTAACAAGTCTTTCAAAGAAGGATGAAAATGACTAAAGAGTCTGAAACGAATATGATTGAAATTTGGACAATCGCGAGGCAATCTCCATTGTATATGCAATACTGTCTGATTGACATTACATGTGTTGCATAAAGGAACTAGTTCATGGCAAAACAGATGTCTATGAGTAAATCTGGTGTGGCCCAAAGAAGGAGGTATTACAACTTTTTCTCTTCTGGTGATTTTTGATGACTTGAAACTTTCAACAGAAATCCAATCTGCTGAAGAAGGAACAATTTCCCTAACAAGTCTTTCAAAGAAGGATGAAAATGATTAAAGAAGTTGAAACGAATATGATTGAAATTTGGACAATCCGCGAGCAATCTCCATTGTATATGCAATACTGTCTGATTGACATTACGTGTGTTACATAAGGGCAAAACAGATGTCTATGAGTAAATCTGGTGTGGCCCAAAGAAAGAGGTATTACAACTTCTTTTCTGGTGATCTTTGATGACTTGAAACATTCGTCGAAGGCTGACAACAGTGCAAATAATTTCGCGACTCTCTCTATTCCAGTTCTTAAAAAAAAAAAAAAAAAAAAAAAAAAAAAAAAAACAAACAACACACACACACACACACAAAGACAGCATGTAAGTACGCAAGCATATATGGGTCATTCCAACGAAAATGGTACAAATCATGTCCGAGACTTTAGAATTTTTTAAAATCAATATTAATAACTCCCACCCATTAAGTGTATTTTTTATTGGTTCTCCATTTAATTTTGTGCCATCAAGTATCAATTGATTAGGTATAATCCATTTAGAAAGGACACAACAAAAATTATCTTTGTCAGAAGAAGGAGAAAATGACGTGTCCCAGCTTCAAATTGCTAGAATTTTCAATGTGATTTAAAATTAAACTGAAATGTAACAACAAAATAAATGACACTGCAGTGCACAAAAGATGCTTCTGACACCATTTCTGCAGTTTATTACGCAAATGAAAAAAAAAATCCCCAAAAAACACTATTCTATGTTTTTCTATGTTTCGAATTGTCCACTCTGTTACAAGCCTTTTGGAAATAAAATAAACAATTGCATTCAATCTGATATATTTTTAAAAAAATATAGGTAGTATAACTGCCGTGATTAGCTTGCTACATTGAATTATGTCGTCAACAACCAGGGTGAGCCTCATTCTTTTCTTATGGTAGTTAATTTGAACTGTTGGATGTCCACTCTGTTACAGTCGATTTCATGATGAAAAAAAAGTTATTTTTTTCTTGAAATTGCAGACAGACTTACAGTTTTAGGCTGTTTATTCCACTTTATGCTTGTTCTGTGATTCTAACTTTTCTTTGTGATTATGAATATATTTTAAAGGCTTATTTGTCCACTCTGTTACACAAAGTGATCAAAATATTTAATATCCTTCCATAAATGAGTCATGTACTAGTTATTTACACTTCATTATACACAAATAAATTGTAACTCAATTTAAAAAAAGTATGATTAGTTGGTGGAAATTATTCAAATTGATAATCTTAATATAAGTAAAGAATTTCAGACAATATTTGTACCATTTTCGCTGAAATGACCCATATATATATAATTCAACTTGGTTGCCTTTCATTAAATTCTAAATTACATTACGTTATATGTAAAAATGAGAACACACTTTTTGGTAACATTTTGACGGTAAATATATAATGTATAAATCTATCCTGCAGAACAATTTTGGGCAAATAATTTTGCGTCGCAGAACATCACTAAGTATTCTGCTTTGGGGCCTGTATCTATAATAGATATCATATTGTGCAAAATTGTTAGAGCACATTATAGTATATAATTAGTTAATATAATACATCTAAATATTTATAATACTTACTTTTTTGTAAATAAATACAGTTTACACATTAGTATCTAGGTACAAGTATATTTGAATGAGCGAGTAATTCAACAATAGAAAAGTACATTTTAGAAAATGAACATATATGATACTTTGTGGTTTAGGTACATAAATTTGAAATACCTACTATCAAGAGAACAGGGAAGAAAAGCTATGTCAAGTTCCTTAGTGCTTGAAACAATAACTCGTTGGAAGTTTTAAGATACCTCATTTTTCTTTATTGTAGTATAAACTTTAAGGGTGATTTTTTTCCTTGATCATGCACGAAGAGATTCTGCACAATATTTAATTTTCAAGACAGGAGGTACTTCACTCACCTTTTATAAAACTTGAAAAATAAGAGTATTGTGAAATACGTATGCAGTTACACCATCATTTGCTCTACACGTTTACCTGGAAAAAAACTTCACAAGATGCCACTTTATCAAATGCAGTAGACATACTTGGAAGTTATTTCACCGGGTCTGTGTAGATTATAGTGTTTGAAACTGCCACTTAATTATTTTCTTGCATAAAAACAATCTCGGTTGCAGGACGCAATAAACGCTTCAATTTTTTCGTTCTGGCCAAGTATCCTCCATAAATAAAGTCCAAGGTTGACTGCCTCTATAAAATCTACAAAGGAAAAAAACTTAGTCAATGTTTTACAATATAAATGCAAGGACCAAAGACAGGCTCGGGCCCAGCCAGCAAGATCCTAGTCAATTTATGGCCCTTAATGAAGATCAATGGCACTTTTAAAGCTTTCCACTCCCCTGCTTACTATAGCCTCTTTCACCTGGCACAGTCCCCTGCCTAGTTATACTAGGCGGGGAACTTACCCCCATCATGATTTATCAGAAAAACAAACTTCAATTGGCCCTCTTTCAAACCAAAGTAATGGGTTCATTTTCTGAGCTATAGTATTATAATTATACGAACATTTCAAAAAACCGTGCCCGGACAGATTTCGTGTGAAAAATGACGAGTTTACAGAGAATCGCCCATATAAGAATTGGAAGACTGTAGAAGTAGTACTTTTGCGAGGTAAACCAGCAGATATTAAAAACCATACATATTTCTTTTGATGTCAAATTCAGTGTTGAGGTTGTAAGATAAAATATTTATCTACACTCACTTGCATTTTATTTCCTTTTAAGCACTCTTGGCCGCCAAAATAAGTATTTTCTTCGAAAGTGAACCAATTTGCTTCTTGATGCATGTTTGCAACTTAATTTTGTTTTATTACGCAAGTTTAAGCAAACAGATTGATCTCTTTTATGATTTCACTTTTCAAAAACGAACACTTAGCTTCAACACATAAAATTATTTAAGAAAAATACACTAAAAAATACGACAGCATACCTGAGATATGAAACACGAGGCCAGGATCGACTGGCGTTCGAGGACACATAATGCCATCGCCAAATTTAGCGGAGTACGAAATCACGCCAAATTACTTTAAAGGTTGCTGGAAAAATGGAGGAGTAGCAGACACTTCCTTTTCAATCTAATTACATAATGAATATAAGAATTTGTTGGAAAACAACAGATTGTATGGTTTGTTCACATTACTTTATCAAATATTACATTTAGTTTTCATTCAATTTGTGTATTCATTCACTAAATGGTTTTATATACGTATGCATTCTTACAATTCAATGAACATAAAAATTAATGGGAGTTCTAATACTAGATCTAGTACAGAAAGAAAACATTTTTTGCCTGTTCTGGGGTCTAACATTTTAAGATTCAAATTTAAGACAATAGTTTTACCTGTCTGATCGTAAAAATCTGGAATATATATGTTGGGTTCTTTGTCGCTCATCCATTGTATTTTAAACCTCTTGCTGCTTTTGTATACATTTTGTGCGGTCCTACATACAAAGAAACTTCCTACAAATGAAAAACAATTATTTAGTTATTATCCTAGAGAATATACACATGCATCAAAATAGTAGATACGGTACATACTCAGAATTTAAGACCAGTGGATTATATGCAGGGAAATACGGTACATGAAGCTTCCCTTCATACCTTCACATATTATTATTTAAAAAAAGTTTTATTTGAAAGAACACAAAAAATACGCCAGTAACGCTTACTATTGAACTTGAGAGTTGAAGATGTCATAAATCGATATACAAATAAAAATGTGACGACTAATAACAGGTTCTGGGCCTAGCTAGGTTGATCCTGGTCAATTTATAGTTCCCAATAAAGATCAATGGCCCTTTTAAAGCTATCCACTCCCTTGCTCACAGGCCCGGATTTAGGCATGGGCCACATGGGCCCGGGCCCAGGGCGGCAAATTTTAGGGGGCGGCAGATTGTATCAATCAAATATTTCCTTAAATAACAAAATAATTTCAGAATTATTTCCAATTCTATCTTTAAAAAAAAATTCTTCATGTAATTCAGAGGCGGCGCTTTTTTTTCCGTCTCAAAAGTGCATCAGACATGTTCACCTAGCCTAAATTTTCAGCAGAAGCTCTATTTTCCTCTTTTTTCCTTATCAAGACCAGGCAGGCGACTGTGTTCAAGTCGAAAACAAGAAAAGCATTCCGTCACGGCAAAAGGGGTTTCACTCCCTGCTCCGTATTCTAGAAATTGGTCTTTCAGTTAGCGAGGAATCGCTTGGTATACAATTTATTTCCAAATATATTAAAGTCTAAATAATAATTTAAAATTGATGAGGATAAAATAGCTATAAAACTGCAATTTTTGAGTTCTATCCCAGTTCGAGTTCGTTATTTTTATGAACTAACATTTTACATTTGTATCTTGTATCCCCATTAAAATAATAATTGAACCCTTGAGTATGCCCACAACTTGTCAGTTATATTACTTCCCTATTTTATTTCGATAATTTGGTCTACCTTTCTCTAACAAAGTACGTAATATTTTGAGCAAATAAAATATTATTTTCTTTCATGAAAATTTTTTTACTTGGCATTGCCTTTCAGTATGTTGTTTTTACTGTAGTATTATGCTCGTTACAAACAACTATGTTTAATTGGATGATTCTATCTCCAACAATTAGCAGAAGTTTAACAATTCAAAAAAAATGCTACAGTAAATATAATTTTACTGCCAACTACCATGGTTCAATAACTTCACATAACGACTATAATTTTGACCTTTGGAAAAAAAAGTGTTTGCGTAATATAAAATAGGGGGTCTCAGTTATTTTTTATTTTGTGTTTTATTCATTTTGTGCAAAATCAGAACATTTTACACTGAAACACAGTTCTGTTTTTTTTTTCTTTTGAGGGGGGGGGGGCGGCGATAATTTTCGGGCCCATGGGCGAAAGATGTGTAAATCCGGCCCTGCTTGCTCATTACAACCTCTTCCGGTAAGCTATTCAAAGAGCCCACTTGAGCACCGTTATTTGACACTTTATTTTCAAAAGAAAAGGGTTCTGTTCAAATAAGTCTATACTGATTAGTTAAGCTGGTTCACTAACATAACAGTAATGAAGTCTGTGTTTAGTGTCCAGTTTTTCCTATTTCAGCTGCTTTATCAAATCCTTTTGATTAATTTTTTTTTTTTTTTCTAAGCTCTGAAGCTCAGCCAAACTCTCGTGGAGCTTTGAATCAATCTGCTGACTTTGGACATGCCAAAAGCACAATGCAGTCTTATCAGCCAGTCTCATAATGCGGTTGCCCTTGGGAGGATTAGTGGATGAACCATTAACCAGAATGCAATCATGTACGACTGTTCAACAAGTGGACCTGTCCAAACAACTGGTAAGCATGGGTTAACCAGTTGTCTTATTGGAATATGACCTAGGAGCAGCGTCGGACTGGCCATGTGGGCATTCGGGCAAATGCCCGGTGCGCCGCTCTGAAAAGCGCCGGTCAACAGACGTCGAAGGTTTTTTTTTTTTTTTTTTTTTTTTTTTTTTTTTTTTTTTTTTTTACGGTAAATTTTTTCTGCATTAATTTTTGTTCACTGAAAAACATTGTTTTTTTTGTCACCTTGAATTACATCGAATATTGTTCACACCAGGCGCGGATCCAAGTTGAGCAATGGGGGCAATTGCCCCTCTCTGAACAAATGAGGGGGGGGGCGCTTCCAAAGCTTCAAGGGGGCGCCGAAGGCGGCTAGGTGCTCTCCGTACTTAAAACACCAATATTGCTTCAAGCCGTTCAAGCTTCGGCACCCCCTTCTTCAAGCTTCGGCGCCCTTGAGGGAGCGCTTCCAAAGCTTCAAGGGGCGCCGAAGTCGCTCCCTTCTCACCGACCGAAGACGCCTGCGCTCTCCGTACTTAAAATGCCAATACTGCTTCAAACTACATAGACCCTTAACACTCAAACACTCAGAAATAATTTTACTAAAAAAGTAAGTTGGTAAAAGAACATTTACAAGCACAAAAAAAAAAAAAATGATACGTCTCAATCTCCCCCACCTGGGGCTTTAAGTAAGCAAAAAAATATTTTTCGCTTCCTCAATCACATCAATTATCGTTAACGGCAGGCTTTCGCTTAATTTGCCTTACCAATATTTTACGCTAGTGCTACTATTATTTTTAAATTGTTTTTGTTTGCAAAATGCGATTTATATAGTGTTTTCAATTACATTTCAAGCAGTGGCGTACATATCACCCCCGTGGAGTGCACGACGTTTGAGAGCTAACGATCCAGAAAAACAGCAAAATAAACTACATGGGGAAATATTTTTTAGTTTAATACGGGGTGAGGGGCGAACTTACAAATCTTGACGGAGGGAAAGGGGCGCACCTAAGCTTATGTACGCTATACGTTTCAAGCATATACATTAGTAAATTATTTATTTTTTATAGTAGAATAGCATGAGCGTGACACAAAACTGTATTGGTTTTGAAAACGAATTATTAAAGTTTTTAAAAAGAAAGAGAAGATATTTGGAAATATATTATTCTCGTTTACGAAGTTTTCAACTTGTATGGAATGGGGCGCGTCCGCGTACTCCTAAGAGGCGCAATATATGCGACTTAATAGTTTTCCTTCTAAATTTAGGGGAATGTCTCGAAATTTGGTACAAAAGGAAGAACATGACAGGAGAAATTATTTGTTTCCTTACTCAACCTGTGTAGAATAGGGGTAGAGCGAGTCCGTGTCACCCTAGGGGCGCAATGTCCGCAACTTATGTGTTTTCCCTCTTTACTTTGGGGGAACGTTTCGAAATGTGGTACACAAGAATCAAAATATTATTAAAAAATATTCGTCCTCTTCACCGGTTCTCAACTAGTTTGGGGTGGGGTGCTTTCCACATCCCCCCAGGGGGGAGAATGTCTGCAAGTTTGTGAGTTCTCTCTAAATTTAGGAAGGATATTTTGAAATTTAATTCAAGAGAAAGAAAATATTTGGAAAAATTATTTCTGTCCATCACCGGTTCCGCACGAATGTCGGATGGAAGGTCCAAAACCAAATGGTTCACGACGGAAGATCCATGTCCATAAGATCCGCGGGACAGAAGGTCCGCGAGACAGGGACAGAACATACGCAACTTGTAACGTGTATTTGGAGTTGGATGTGTGGTGTTTTGGAGTTGGATGCAAAAGAAAGAAAGAGATTTGGAAAATCTCTTTGACTCACCCACGATTCTCAACCTGTGTGGAAGTGAGGCTCGTTTGCGTCGCCCTAGGGGCGCAATATCAGCGACTTATAATCCCCCACTCCCCTAAACTTTTGAGAGAAAGTTTTGGAATCGAGCACACTCTCAAGGTTTAATCCGTAGCACAAGCGGCTGGTACCCCAAAAAAGTGGGGGGTCAAGATAAATGTGAGTAGGGAAAGAAAAATATGTGCGGGGGGCGGGGAAGCATCACCTCGAAAGTTTTTCTTTTTTTTTTAAAGATAAATTTTGCTATATTGGGTAGGGATTTTAACATTACTAATTAAATGACCTCTAAAAAATGCGGAATATGACCTTAAAATCAACCCGCCTGGTTGTTCTTCATTCATTTTTATGAAATAATCTGAAAAAAGTCTAATGTTATGGAATTTTCAGCTGTTATCTTAGTAAAATTAATCAATCCACTGAAAAAAAAAATCATTTTTCACTCGATCATCACTTTATAGATCCGTAGAAGCCCGATTTTATTAATTTCCGTTCAACTAACTTTCATTATATGACTTTAATTTCGTCGCTGACGTATCTTTTGAGATGGTATGTTCGATTATGTTTTATTTTAGTACTGCGATTTTTTCTTTCTCTGAAGATGAAATGAAGGATTTTTTGGCTTGGGATAAAAAATATCGAAAATTTGAAAAAGCTAGACCACCCAGAAATCTCATTTCCCAATCACACACTTTAGGGAGTCTTAGCCACTTATCTTGATGACCATCATCATAATAAAAAGGGATGGAGAGAGGGTCACTTCCTTTCACACCACTCACATTACAACGTAGATCGCTGTAAGCAATTGTGTCACATCTGTTTTTATTCATCAACAGGACTGTAAATTGCCCCGTTAACAATGTACAGTACTCGACTCACGTCGGAACATCTTTGCCCAGTTTCCAAAAGGGCTTTTTTCTCAGAATGCACCATTTTTCTATGTCAGATTACCAAGACAGTTTTATTGCTCATCTGACATCTCGTTCTTTCTTCCGACCGTTTTAGGTGGACAAAGAAAACTAGAGCGCTGGGGAGTTACTGATAAAAATATAATTGGGCGCTGCACGCCGGCGCGTGTTTATTTCAAGTGTCCATGCAAAATAATGTTTCATTTTAGCTCTTTCGTGACGAGGACCATGTCCCAAGTTTATCAGCTTTCGAAAAAATTATCCCGAATGTCTTTAAAGTGTATTTAAAATTATATTCAGTGCATAAATAGAGTAACCGAACACTTTTTTGAGAATAGTCCGAAATGTAAGTAAAATGATTGATATATATATATATATATATATATATATATATATATATATATATATATATATATATATATATTAATTAATTCACTGTAATTATTTGTTATAATTATTTATTTTGTTGAAAGTATGCTGTGTTAAGATTTGTTAGTGATCGAATTGTCGCGTTAGTGTTGTAAAAAGGTTTCGGTCACTAACGCTTCACAAAAAAATATTTGTTTCTAGTTATGATTACAACTCAGGGTGTATCGAAAGTACCTTTGTGTGTCTGCGTTATTTAATTAAACAAATATTTTTATTTTCCAAATGAGGTCTGAAGTTAAAAGTTTTCTACAAAAAATTCATTCTTTCTAAATATTAAAGTAAGTTTTTTTTTTCTTTTCCCAAGTTGGCTGAGGTAAAGAAAGAAGTTGAATATTATTGTTAAATATAATTTTTGCTGCAATGCTATAGTTACGTCTCCCGCATAGTCCTAAAAAAATACAATTTTTTTTTTTTAAGTTAAATTTTTCCTCACGAAAAAATTAATACTCTGCGTGGCGTGAAAAATGCTTCCAACACTAAAACTGCTAATTCTTTTGTAAAATGACCTCCTGAATCCATGCAATAAGGGGGAGAGATTTTTAGAGGGGAAGAGAGCATTATATCAACCGCAGAGATGGAGCGAACTTCGGCCTATGATAATTTATGTTGCAAATTTGCATTTTAAAGTTATAATTACATAAAATATTGTTATTTAAGCTATACACATTTGTCAAAGATAGTAAAACACATAAGAAAATTATGTTTAATTATTATGATTGTGTATTGAACCCATGGAATCAGAAACTGTTCAATAATTAACAATATATTCTATTTAATTAGAAAAAATATTTATTTACTTATTTATTCTTATGAAATAAACAAGTCAAATAAAATTAAATTTAATTATTAATTATATGAACTTCAATTGCTTTAAGTTGCTTTAACACTTCAGTTGAACACTTTAGCTGCTTTAAAATGAACCATTTTTTAAAACATTTCTACTCTTCTAACATAGAAAAAAGAAGAAAAATTAATTTTTCTCATCTACCAGACAAGAATTTTTTAAAATCATATTTTATTTAATAGAGTTATTGTGTCATAGGTGTAAAATATCAGTTTTTGTCAAATTTATGTGGTAAAAAAATTAACACATTTTGTAGATATAATCAACAAAAAGTATATTGAAACTGAATTTTTATTTATTTTTTATCACGCCAAATACGAGGAAAGGGCCCATTCGCACACATCCACTTTTGTTGAAAGATACAATTTTTTTTGATTTCATTCGTTATTAAAAGAAAAAGCTTATTTTTCATTTGATCATTCTAGAAATAAACAGTTCTAAAATTAAACGTATGAAATATTTTATATAAAATTTAAACACTGAATTATAAGTAACGAAAAATGCATGTGCATGACTCTAACAAATTCAACATAAGTTCAAAATTTTTATACGAGGATATTTAGATATCTATTACAATACTAAGATATAGTGTAAATAGCACCTAAATGCTGTTAAATTATTCTGTGATTTAATATTTGATAGCAGTTGGTTTTATTACAAACATCAACTTAGTTATAAATTATGCTTTTTCAGATTCCAAATAATGCTTCATATTACTTGCCATAAAGAAGTTAGAAATGTTTTTTTTTTTTTCTGGTACTACCAGTAAAAAACAAAAAATAGTGAAATTAATCAAAATATGAAACGGTAAGCCAAAGATTTTGGAATAGAAATACTAAGAATATTAAAACATAAGGATTATGCAAAGGTTCCCTAAGTCCAGACCACCTCGGACCCCCTTCTGAAAATTACTAACGTCGCTCTCCCCCCCCCCCCCCATGTGCTCCGAAAATAATCTTGATGTGATACTTTTCTTTTTCTAATATTCTAATATGTTTTAACTGTTTTCCTTTAAATTTATTGCTCTTTGTATTATTTTGAGCTATTATCTAGTTTTCATAATTTAACATTATTATTTTGCGCTGTGAAAGTAAAAATCTAGAAGGAATTAAAATGTTATTACCTAATTTCTACAATATGTTTACTACTAGCGGTACCCGCACGGCTTTGCCCGTGGTATAAACTTAACAATTCATTTGTAAAAAATTGATATAGCAAAAAAAAAACTCTATTTTAGTTATAATTCAACTATAATTCTTTCAAAGAATGATATAAAAATTTGGCATGGACCCCACACTACTACCTTTTACGTGTAAATTTCTTAGTAGATGCCTTAAATGCTAAAATAGTGCTTGGAGTGAGCAAGATAACAATTCAAACATTTACATCCCTAGTTTGCCACAAAACAATGCCAAAAAAAAAAGGTTTTACAATGATTAATCTCCTAAATATCGCCGATTTTAATATCATTCAGTGGATTTTTCGCAAAATATCGCCAATAGCGCCAAATTGAACCAAAATAAAAAAAATCAATTTTTTCGCCACATTTGCAGCCAACTTGGCGATATGTCGCCAAATTGGCGTCAAACACTTGGCGACTAAAAGCTTGGCTATATTTCGCCAAGTGGTAGCGACAATTCATATCACTTTTGTCTGTATTCAAATTAACACTGATTTACCCCATAAAAGGGGTAAAAACCCCCTTGGGGGAATTCGAATGTAACCCCAAGGGGAGGTGCATAAAAATAAGCCAAAAGAGAAAATAAGAACAATTTTGCTGCTCACAGAAATCTTACCAAAGTTTAAAAGAAAAAGAAAGTTTTCTTTCCTAACTTCAAAAACAAAATAATAGAAATTTCGTGCATTATTCTTCACCATGATAATAAAAACAATAAACATCGACAAACATCAACCAGCAAATGATAAATTAAAAGCCAAACTCATTTACTCAAGCCATTTACTGCAATTTATATTGAAATAAAAAAAAGGAAATAAAATATGTTTTGCCAGACGATAAATTTAGAATGGTTTACTATCATGTTGTTTCTTTTTTGACCTCATTTGGTTAAACAATGTTTCCCTCTTCCACACAACTCGTCAGATCGCCAAAATATCTCTAAACTCACAAAAATGGTACGCGTCAGTTTCTTCCTTCTCCACCTTTTTTAAAGAAAGGACTCGATGTCTCATTTGATTGACAGGTGCCATCTTATCACGATTTTATTATATTTCATTTGACTAATTTTAATAAGGCTTGGAGTTTGGATTGCTACGAAAACAAATACATTTTTAAAATTATTAATGGAAAAAGAACGAAACAAATAAACGAAATAAAAACGTAACCATGGTAACAACATTAAAAGTTGATTTCCGTTGATAAAATAATTCATTTCATTAACCATTTTAGAATCGTTTGGCTTGCTTTACTGAAGATAAGCCTTGAATTCCGGGATTTAAGGCTTATTCCAATTGTTACAGCTCTCCTGATGATCGTAGAAACTTCGAAAAAACTTCATTTTGTGCAGAAAATTTCAAGCTTTCGAATGACATAAGACTTGAAAATGTGTATGAAATATTTCTTCCCTATTTTATCGAATTTCCGCTAAGAATTCGAATAGAAAAAGAACGAAATGGAATTTTCGAAAAATCGCTTCGAGGTGCAAAACTACATGCTACAAACTAATTTTGTGCCAAGTGGCATGAAAATCGACCGAACGGTTTTGGCGCTACGCGCGTAACAGACAGAAAGAAAGACAGACCCACCTTCAGCTTTATTATTAGTATATATATATATAAGAGATGAATAACGAACTTCTGAAGTTTCGTGAACAATACAATGTTATTAGTTTAAATGTGTTTATTTTTCATAGGCTGCGCATGAAATATTATTTTTGGATTGGAAATATGCGTTCAAATACAGGTTTCAAGGGGGAATAGGGCATAAAAGCAAAAAAATTTTTTGTAGAATGATACTCAACTTCATTGTCGAGATCGACAAACATGAAAAAAAAAAAAAAAAAAAAAATCATTGTAAAGAATTAAAGGGGGAGGAGATTGAAAAATGATTATTTCACAAGAATCTGAGTATTTATTTTTAGTAATTAATTGATCAGACACGCATGAAATTAGCAGTTCAGTTTGGAATAAATTGTGGCTCTTAATAATTACATTAATTTATAATATCTTTTATAAATTATATTCAAAATTAATAAATTAGATTAATAAGGATTTAATTTTTTCATAATAAATAAATATATTAATTAACTAACTATAGTACTAATTAATTATTGTAGTAATTAATCAATTATGTTAATAATTAATCACATTAATAATTAATCATATTATTAATTAATTATATTTATAATTAAGTAATAATAAAGAACACCAATTAAATACTGAATTAATAATGAATATTTTCTTTTTAATTGGTGAGGCGCCGGTTATCTCAGGATGCCCGCGCCGAATTTTCTTCTCAGTCCGACCCTGCCTAGGAGAGTCATTTTACTGAAAACTACTCACCAGTTTCATTTCTGACAGCGAGAAACTCTCCCTTGTTGAAGACCACTATCTTGTCTTCGGGCAACTTGACGATGGGCTGCCTCAAGATGGCGGGGATGATGGTGGGGGGAGGAGGGGATTGGAACGGCTGGTGCTGGAGACGGACCCGCTTGCTGGCCCTGGCGTCGGCGGCACTCTGGTCCGAGTGCCGCTTCAGCTGCCGCTTGTGGGACCGGGGGGCGGAGGAGGGAGGGGAGGAGGCGGACAGCCGCGGCTGCTTGGCGGACCGAGAGTTCATGGTGGGTGCCTCCTGAAGCAGGACCGGCGCGGTGCTGGCCTGGGGTCCATCCTGGTTCTGTGGTGCGGATAGGACCGGCGGTTGAAGGGAGTTCTTCTTGCTGGGCGCGGCGTTTGTGGTGGTGGGGACGGGAGTGGAGGGAGGGGTCTTGATGGCCTTCCGCTCGGCCGCGGTGGGGGTCCGGGTTTTTGCGGGGGTGGCTGTGGTGGTGGGGAGGGGAGGGGGCACTTGGCGGGTGGTCCGCCTCTCCGTGGGGGGCGAAGTTTTGCTGTCGGTCGAGTTGTTCGGAGGGGGCGCCGGCCCGCTCCTGCGGGCTCGACCGGCTTTCGTGCCGCCGGGGGGCTGCCGAGATTTCTTGTTTTCCTGAGTGGACAGTGATTTGGCCATCTGCTTGTCAGCCTTGGGGGAACACTGTCAAAAAAAAAAAAAAAAATACTGTTATGAGTCTGGCATAAATTCAGGAAATCTTTTAATGATGAATCTATTCTTGTGAAAAACAACAGATTCATTAACAAATATGTGCAAGAAAGTTGTTAACAATTACTAAAATGCTAACAGCAATAAAGCAAATTATATAAAATACAGTAAACACAATGCTTAACTCCTGATTATCCACAGAATACTGCAAATAACCTTAAAAATAGATTTAAAAAAACGATACTAGTGTATGCAATAGCTATAAAAAGTCAATCCCACAACACATACATTTAAATTATAACTAAAAATGCAAAAAATATCTTTATGAGCTAAAAACCATCAATAACATATACTCTCATTTTTCTGCATTTAGTAAATCATCGCCATGGAAAAAGGAGCAAACAAAAGTGAAAGACCCTCTGTTAATCCAAACCGTGGATAAACGGGAGTTTACTGTATTCACATCCAAATATATTTAAAACACTTGCGATAAATATCATATCTCTAGCAGGCAACAGAGCATATTCACAGCTAAGTAAAAAACAAGATTAGCTTGATGAAGCAGCATGCTTTTCTATACAGCACAGATTCCCAAACTCTTATTCCATGGATCAGTTGCTGATTTTTTCAGCTTTTTGTGACCCCCCCCCCCCCCCCCCCAGCTACTGCTAATTTCAAAATCAGTATGGCAGTGTGATTAATACTTCATTGCCAGAAGTGGGGCATGGTAGTAAATGTTGAGAAATGTCAAATGCTGCATTTAGGTCATGGAAATAAGCATACAAGATATTATTTACAAGGTTCAGTCATTAATAAGGCAGAGAATATTATGGATCTAGGTGTCTTAATAAATCAAGACTTTAAGTTTAGTCAACAGTGCAGCACAGCTAGTAACAAAGCCAATAGGATGCTTGGGTTTATAAATAGATCTATTTGAAACAAATCTAAGAAGGTTCTTCTGCCTTTATATAGAAGTTTGATAAGAACTCATTCAGATGCTGTTCTGGTCTCCTTATCTTAAGAAAGATATTAATCTATTGGAAAAGGTACAAAGGAGGGCTACAAGGTTAGTGGATGGATTTTCTATAATTTATCCTATTATTCCAGATGTAGAATGCTTAACATGTATAGTCTTGAGCAAAGGAGAACCAGAGGGGACATGATCCAGTTGTTTAAATTTATCAAAACGAAAAATGTTATAGGGTTAAATTTTTGTACGGAAAGCAGGACAAGGGGTCAGTGTAATACACTGTTTGAGGTATCTCACCACCTTGAAAAGTCGATATTCGACAAAAATTTCAAACTTTTTTTTTTTTTTATGTTTGATTTAGAAAATGTGAATTTTTTTCTTTCGGAAACTTGTTGAATTTTGTTCCTACCATAATTAGAAGCGGGGAAAACGTCATTTTAATATGGATACACGGCAGTTTTTTGTACCGGAAATTAGAACCTGATGTTTAAAATTAAAACATAAATTAGGGGATATTTCAACTCTAATTATTGGTAAAAAAAATTAAAAATAGTAAAACATTAGAACTGGACAGTAACAGAGTCTGAAGAAGGTGTAGTTGGTCATGGTACTTTTTAAATTAATATGGGTAGAAATGCCCGTCATATGTTTGAATAAAAATCTTTAACTGCATTTATCTCAGAATCGATTTTTCGTTGTTATTATTAGCGACAAATTCCATAAATCTGTAAATTATGAATATTTTTGCTTGAAACTTGCCATGTGGCTTTATATTGATATTGTGGAGGGCCTGAACTAGAGTTGTAGCTCTAAAGTAAAATAGCTAGATTTGTACTAATTTAAGTACTGTGACACTTACGAAATCACCAATATTTTCATATCTACAGTGCGTTTATGTGCATATCTCCAAATTAGAAATAACTATAACTTAAATTCTAGTTCAGGCCCTAGAGTGTATTATTGTGAATCTATAAACAAAAATATGTTAATTTTCATGCATAATTGTGGTTATGACAGCCCATTTAGTATTTATCGATTTTCGGCCTAAAATACACCAAAATTACAACATTGCCCCAAAGTATATAATAGTTGGCAGTATTTATTATTTTTTTCTAACTAATTTTATGCCCCTTTTTCTGAAAACACCAAAGAAATAAATATTTTGTCATTTCTATCTCTACTAATAATAAAGCTGAAGGTGGTTCTGTCTGTCCTTCTTTCTTTCTGTCTGTCTGTCTGTTACGCGCGTAGCGCCAAAACCGTTCGGTCGATTTTCATGCCACTTGGCACAAAATTAGTTTGTAGCATGTAGTTTTGCACCTCGAAGCGATTTTTCGAACATTCCATTTCGTTCTTTTTCTATTCGAATTCTTAGAGGAAATTCGATAAAATAGGGAAGAAATATTCCATACACATTTTCAAGTCTTATGTCATTCGAAAGCTTGAAATTTTCTGCACAAAATGACGTTTTTTCTAAGTTTCTACGATCATCAGGAGAGCTGTAACAATTGTTTTTAGAATCCCGAAATTCAAGGCTTACCTTCAGTAAAGCAAGTCAAACGATTCTAAAATGGCTTTGCTCGCGAATAAAATTTGTTTGAAAATAGAGATGAAATGAATTATTTTATCAACGGAAATCAACTTTTCATGTTGTTACCATGGTTACGTTTTTATTTCGTTCTTTTTCCCTTAATAATTTTAAAAATGTATTTGTTTTTGTAACAATCCAAACTCCAAGCCTTATTAAAATTAGTCAAATGAAATATTAAAAACCGTGATAAGTTGGCACCTGTCAATCAAATGAGAAATCGAGTCCTTTCCTTAAAATACAGGATACCATTCTAAATTTATCGTCTGCAAAACATATTTTACTTCATTATTAATTTATTTCAATATAAATTGCAGCAAATGGCTTGAGTGAACGAATTTAGCTTTTAATTTATCGTTTGCTGGTTGATCTTTGTCGATGTTTATTGTTTTTATTGTCATTGTGAAGAATAATGCACGAAATTTCTATGACTAATACTTAAAATTTTTAGGATCAGTTGAGTTTAAAAGAAAAAATTGCTCCAAATATACTTTTGCAATGTGATTATTTATTGTTGGACTGTAATTTGCAGCAATAATTGCATTTAATAAATAATGAAAGACAATATTAAAAATTATTTTTTGGCGACTTTTTTACAATTTGGCATTCAATTCTATTTCAGTATATTTACTTCTATCTTATTGCGATATTGCAACGTTCTTTCTAAAATATGTCATTTCGGAAAATGTATTATTTTGTTTTTGAAGTTAGGAAAGAAAACTTTCTTCTTCTTTTAAACTTTGGTAAGATTTCTGTTGGTTTCTGTGAGCAACAAAATTTTTCTTATTTTTTCTTTTGGCTTATTTTTGTGCACCTATCTTTGGGGTTGCATTCGAATGTCCCCAAGGGGGTGATTTACCCCTTTTATGGGGTAATCAGGGCTTTCAATGCAGACCAAAGTGATATGAATTGGCGCGACCACTTGGCGATATCTCGCCAAGCTTTTGGTCACCAAGTGTTTGACGCCAATTTGGCGACATATCGCCAAGTTGGCAATAAATTTAGCGAAAAAAAAATTTTTTTGGGTTCAATTTGGCGATATTTTGCGAAAAATCTACTGAATTATGTTAAAATCGGCGATATTTAGGAGATTAATCATTGTAAAACATTTTTTTGCATTGTTTCGTGGCAAATTAGGGATGCAAATGTTTGAATTGTTATCTTACTCACTTCAAGCACTATTTTAGCACTTAAGGAATCTACTAAGAAATTTACACGTAAAAGGAAGTAGTGTAGGGTCCATACCAAATTTTTATATCATACTTTGAAGGAATTATAGTTGAATTATAACTAAAATAGAGTATTTTTTTCTGCTATATCATTTTTTTACAAATGAACTTTTAATTTTATACCACGGGCAAAGCCGTGCGGGTACCGCTAGTATTTTTTATAAAACTTGTCCGAAGCTATTTTAGCAGAGCAGTGGGAACTTGGAATAGTTTACCGGAAGAGGCGGTAAGGAGCGAGGGAGTAGATAGTTTTAAGAGGCCATCGATCTTCATTGGGGTCTATAATTTGACTAGGACCTGCCCTGTTGGGCCTAGAGTCCTATATGAATACGTAGGGCCCAGAGCCTGTTGCTGATCGTCGCATTTGTATTTGTCTCCCTGGCATGTTTAGGCTAGAGCCGCTATATAGACAGGCCGACGCATCAAGATTAAGTTTCACCACTTTGGATCCAATTCCTTAACTTTTACTTTCAAATTTTCATTGTTGCGGAGTAGGGTTACCAGAAAAAAGTTTTGGCACATTGCTAAGCTTTGCCAAATCCACGTGCCGCTAATAATTGCTCACAGTGAAAAATTACCAAAACGCGATTACTGGCCAGAAAAGACAACCACTCAAACACACAAACACGCGCTGGATCCAAAGTGGTGAAACTTAATCTTGATGCGCCGGCTCGTATATATAGGGGCCTTAGTTTAGGCTCATCATCTTCCCGCAGTCATGTGACATCAATCGCCACGCCTCTCTCGGTTTTAGTTGTCGGTCGTTTATACGTTAATTTTGTTTACAAGTTTAATCCGTATTCTGATATTTCGTAAAATCATAGAAATAAACTTATTAACGGGGCTTATTCAGATGTAATTGCCGAAAATACTTCAGTGAAATAAAATACGGATTTCTGGGTATGTATTCGCAATCAAGTTGTTGAAGAAATCCTGCATTTTCTTTTTTCTTGTATTCCAATTCTTTTCATTTTGGAATGTTTGATTTTCTTTGATAATTTCTTTGTAAACTTTACAAAATAGAAAAAAAAAAAGCATGTGTGCTGACATAGAGTGGCAAACTTCTGAATTTAGTGAATGAAAATTTGTTTCTTCAAATCATTTTATTCAGCAATATTTTCTGTTATGCATTGCATGGGAAATTTAAAGTATTGATCTTGGACTTCCGCTACTAGTTAAACTTTGAATCGGTTTATAAAAGATCCAAATTTGATAAAACAACAAAAAAAAGAAAAGGATTGAAATGATTGTTTTATCATGATACGTAGTCTTACAGTTTTGAAAATGATTGTCTTTTAGTAAATAATATTAGCAGCAATCGAACCTGCACTGTAATAGCAATGATAAAAGATAACTTTCATATTGCTCTCCCTCCCTCTTGTCTCTTCAGCACAGTGCCAGCATATCTGGACAAGTAGATTTTCTCAAACTTAAAAAAAAAAAAAAAAAAAAAAAAAAATTACAACACTAAGATTAACTTCTCAAAAAAATTTAACCCAATTGGTAATACCTTATTACCCCACATTAGCAGGTATGCTGGAAAAAGCAGCAGGCATGCCGGTTGATCAGCATGTCGGAAAATTGCCGGATAGTTGAAGGTTCATTTCGCAACAAAGCAAAAATAAATTTCTCTCTTCAGTTTCAACTACAAAGCAAACCACTACAAGGAAAAATATTAATAAACGCCTTTCTCAAAAGCAAACCAATGAATTTCAGATCTCCGAGACGAAATAAATTATAGTGGTTTGTGGTGCGTTATCTTGAACATTTTTACAAAGTTAAATCGTTTAATTGTATCAATAAAATGATCTACACTGCCGTATTACCAAAGTGATATCTGCACTGAGCAGCAAATGCAGAAATCACTTCTTAATGTTTTATGCCTCTATAGGTGACACTTTTTTCAAAAATTTTACTGTAATATTTTTCCGTTCACAAATGACCATAAAACAATGCATTTAGATAATATATGTTGCAACAAATTATACCTGGTGACAATAATTCAATTTTAATAAAAAGTGCAGATTAGATTTTTGTGCTTGGCACACCAGTACATAATTTATATATATATTTTTTTAGTGTTTTTTTGGATAGTATTAAATTATTTTTTCCCAACCTCTGTTTTTACGGCATGGCGGAAAGGACCAGGTACGGGCCATAGAAAATCTGGTGACCCTCAAATTTTGCGGCATGCCGTCTAATATGGGGTAATACGGTACAAAGTTTCTATTTTAAGGCATGAAAAGTAATTTATGCTGGATTCGTTTGAATTCTAACTGTACATCTTTACACTGCATTGGGATTATTAATTATATAAAAGTTTAATTTCTTTAGTGATCATAAAGATGATTTATTAATCAAATATGTCCAAATAAAAATTACACTAAGCTAAGTTTAACAAAATTTTAATCATGTATCTATGGAGTGCATTTGGATACCATTTTTGTGGGATCGGGAGAACAATCTAAATGCGATCCAATGTTTTATATTTTCAAATTTATAACACAAAATTAAAGAAATGAGGTGCCTAACAGTGTCGGATCTGGAGGAGTGGGGAGGGGGGGGGGGATTGTAAGATGGAGCCGTTACTTATTGCCGTAACTTTGGGAGGGGGGAGGGGGAAATCACGGGTACAGGCTTGGGGGTACACTTGTACTCCTATCAGGCCTGCTCTTCTGATATTAAAGCTGTGTTGCTAATATTTTGCTGTAGTATGCTATTTTGCTCGTTTCAATGCTGTATGAATCAGGATTGGGGGTTTGGACATCAGAAACTAAACAGGAGGTGGTTTTTCCAATTTCAAAACTATGTGAAAGTGTCAAACTGTTCAAAAGTACTATGCTGAAGCTAAAGGGATCTAATGTAATCAATATCATTTGCTGTAATATTATTAATGCATAAATATAAGTAGAAATGTACCGAGTAGCGCTTTGGCCAAGTACAAATAACTCGGCAGGGCCTGATACTAAATAGGCCAGGTGTCTCCAAGCTCTGGTCCGCGGGCCCAAAGTGCGACCCCAGCATCTGAAATCTGGCCCATGGCTGCGGGCCAGATTTTTGATCTATAAATCATCCAAGTCATAATTGCTAGGTATGTTAAACTCTCGTGTGAGAATTTCTTCCGTCTTTATATTTTGCGAGGTCTTAAAAATTGCACATATTAAGATAAATTTGATTTCAGTCGCTAAACTCTTCAATGTCATCAATTTTTCTGTCTTAATCACACATTTAAAAAGGTCCTTATAATTTTTTATGATTTGTTTCATTAGAAATTAAGAGTATGACCCCTTTTTAAAAATAATAAAAAAAGAAAGAAAAAAGAAGCTAAATTGGTTTTTAGAATTGGAAGAAATGATATATTTCTAAGTCATAATATTTCATAGTCAATAAGAGATTTAATAAGGTTGTACGAAATATTTCTAACAGGTACTGAATGGAATTTTTTCAGGAACGGTAACTAATGATGATTAAGTAGGAAATTTTGAATGTTATGGAAGTGGTAGCTTCTGAAATAAACATGTATGGATATGGAATCTATTTTTAAAGGAACTTCGATTATTTTGCTTTTTCAACTCAGTGACTAATGATTGCTAAAAGAAAACTCCATCCAGCGGATGAAAACTGAAGATTTTACATAAAATTGGAGCCTTCTTTTAAATTCTTGGTTTTCCACAATGCTTGATTCAAAATGTAGTTAGTGTATACCTCAATTATTTCTAATGCAAAAAATATGCCTGTGATTCAGAACGTCAATGTTTATGATGAGAATATTCTATCTGGGAGAGGAGGGGTGGGGGGATATTGGCTGCGAATCAGGAGAAATTTTGAAAAATGTCCCTCTGACCCAAAAGTAGGGATGCACTGATTAATCGGCAGTACCGATTAATCGGTCACTTTGCCGATTATTAATAATCGGCAAAATCTTGCTGATAAATCGGCAAATTTTTTTATATTATCTTTTAAAGTACATACCTTCACCAAGAAACTATGATAAATTGTTTTATTAACTGTAAACAATTGTAATTTTCTGAAATCCTTACTATAACATACAGTATGAAATTGTGTACAGAGTAAAAACAAAACAAATAGTTCATAGAAAACGTAAAACTGATTGGAATATTAAAAGATAACCCTCTGCAAATTCCTGAAATTTTAAGTTGGAATTCAAAAACATAAAATATTTGTTTCATTTCTAATCAGTCAAATTTTGCTGATCAACCGGAGGAAAAGATGTTTTAAATAAAATTAATTCAACGATGTTTGAAAACAATATTATGATGGATAAATTTATAAACAAGAAATAAATAATGTTCCGCAAACACAAGAATTACACGTTTTACGAAAGCGAAAGCATAGTGAGTAAAAACAAAACAAATAATTCAAAGAATGAAATACAAAATAATAATAATAATAATAAGTTGCCTCTCAGTTGATATAAATGATTTAATATTCCTATTCTAAATAAATCTACTTATAAACAATGTTGCAACATTTTTCATTTTTCTCTTTAGCTTACTGCTTTTAAATAACCTCTAATTTTCAACGAACAAAAGTCTTGAATTAAATGGCTACTTATAGTTGAAAAATAAATTTAAATTAAAAACACCCCAACATTAAAGTACTCATCACAGCTCCGCCCCCCCCCCCCCCATTTGTTTTAATAATTAAGTCTAGTGTGTTAATGTAATTTTATTTACAAAAATATTAAACAATTTTCAAAGGAAGTTGATAAAATTTTAAAATTATTCAACATGGAAAAATGGAGAAAAACAAATCTTTTGTCAAAAACAAATAAGTATAACCGTTTCTAAAAATCAGAATTGTATTAGAAAGAGAAAAAACAGTGAGGGTGAAATTGGTAATATTAAAAATAATAAACCCGAACATTAATCGGCTGATTCTCATTCGCCGATTAATCGGTAATCGGTAATAGGCCAATTTGCTTATCGGTGCATCCCTACCCAAAAGTTTGGAGACCCCTAGAGTAGGCCTCCAAATGGTGAAAATTAATTTAGTCTATGACTAAAGTTGTTTTATGGAACAACTTTAGTCATTTTTAAAATTATGAAGTTTGAACAGGGGAAGTCCAAAAAATTGTATTTGGCCTAGGGCCACAAGATATATTAATCAGGGCTTGGTACTGGGACCCTTATTGCACCAAAGTTTAAAATACAATGATTTTAATAAATAAAATATTTTTATGATTTTTTTTTTTTTTTTTCAAAATAAAGTAACCGCAACCTTTTTCTTACTACTATAAAAATGATTAATTTTACTTTTATTGTAAATTGTTGTTTGTTATCAGCACTTTGAATCTGCAAAACCATATTTTAAAAAATTCGCAATCTAAGTTTTCAAAGGTTTCAAAATAAACTGGAATATGATCAAAAGGGTTTTTGTTATCAGTTTGTTATCAGTTATCATTAAACTTTTTTTTTTGCATTTTTTGTTTTCCCTGTTTTCATTAAATTTTAAGAGTTTCATTTTCATGTGTTTCTCGCTACGTATTTTTCGTTCAGTCCCTTAAGCGGACGTATAAGTATTTCTCATACTTGTATTAAATTATTTATTAGTGTCTGTTTATTTTCAGGTTTTGGTAGCAAAGCTATGAGTGAGATTTTTTGTGTTTTCTGGTCGCCAAAAATTTATTCCTCATTTTATTGCAAAAATTTCAAAGCTGAATTGTGATTGAGTAGAAAGTGATTCTTTCTCCCTTTCAAAATTGTTCTTGTTTATCTTTCAAAAGGATTCACTCAAAATTGAGACAAGGGTGAAGAACTGTTGTAATAAGTATCGGAAGATATTTAAGGCCTGTTGTTCATCATTTTCCTTTCATCCTTTTTTTTATGAGTCGTGAAAGTAACTGCTAAAAATGTATAATTTAAGAGTACGAGCTCAAGGGACTCCCATCACCGTAGAAGATGTTTCAGATGATTCGAATGAAGCTGGAACCGGGAAAGTTACCAAGAAACCTGTGCAAGCCAAGAAAAAGAGAGGACCTAAAGAGCGGATAATCCATTGCAATTTTTGCCCACAGATTTGTCGTACCCCGCAGGGGTTAAAAGCTCATTTGCTGTCGCATACCGGGGAAAAACCATTTTCTTGCGACGAATGTGCAAAAAAATTTTCCTGTCGGAGAGATCTTAAAAATCATTTGCAAGCTCATGATGAAAGGAAGATAAATGTGACTGTGAGTGCTGTGAAAGACCCTTATTTTTGTGAACATTGTTACAGTATTTTCACGAAGAAGATTCAGTTAATACGGCACCAAAGGGGTCTGGCTTGCAAAAAAGCTGCCACTGAGGGCCCAGTCGAAATCAAGATAGAAGATTAAAAAGATGGAATGAACAAATTCTTGTGAGCGTTTTGTACCTTTCATAACTCCTGTGTTCTCCAGCCATTTTGATCTGTATGCCTACATTCACAGACCAGGGTTCAAAATATCATGATATTTTTGAAAGTATTTAATATTTTGATATATATCTTATATTTTCTATCAGCGCAAACTAAAGTCTTAAAATAGTAAATGCAAATCACTGTGGTCTATTTTCTTATATTATTATAACATATAGACTTAAAATTAATTTTTCTCTTAGTATTTCTAAATATACATTTCATGTAAAAATTCACGTGCTTTAAAGTCAAAAACAAATATTATATTACTTCAATATATTATTGATGTATTAATACATCACAGATATGTAGTACGTTACTTTTTAGTTCTTTTTGTTAATGAATGAACAGTGATGAATACAATTTTTATATTGAAAATATATAGCTCGAAAAATAAATATCAAAATATCATGTTATTTTCAGCATAAATATTGGATATATCGGCAAACCCTGCACCAGACTATTCAAATCTTGCTTAAACTCTTGAACTGCAGATTGAAATCTTATTATCTGGTGAATATGTCGGGAACTAATAACTCTTTTCCCCACTTAGTGTGTAATTAGCTTGATCATTGATGTTTTTCATATGTCGGAATTTTCACCCTACCATCTAGCTATGTATTTCTCATTATATAATTTATAATAAATGGCTTGAAAAATTTATGTTAAAAAAGTAGCTGTGTCTTAAAAGTATTTTTCGAGCCAAATCAGGCCCATCATTTAGGAGGTCAATTGCCCGCTCTTGACTTTGAAAAATCAATGTATTTACATATAAGTGAGCGTGGTTTTTGTTGTTTTTTGATGAAAGGGCATTGTGTTTGCTCTCTTTGCCCCTCCCTCCCCCAAGGAAAAACTTGAAATGACAGGCCTCAGAAAAACTAAAAAAATATGTATAATTTGCTGTAGGGGCTTTTCACGGTATTTGTGACATAGGGATGTCCGTAACAAGACTTTTTAAAAGTTTAAAATTTTTATATATATTGAAAAAGTACATTCTAAAGTATATGGATATCATATTGTTTTCATAGTTCACTTTATATTATGTTTGTAATTGCATAACGAGAAGCCAACCCTTGTCAGCAAGTAATTGATATGTTTCTATGAACGGAATATTAGAGTAGTGTAAGTTTAAAGGGGGAGGCGGCCCGGTGACCTAACTAATGAAAAATCGCTCAGATTGGCTCTCGGTGATGGCCCTGGTCAGCTGCCCCAATGAAGCAATAGCGATTTTTATATTGTTATTATTTATTTATTTCAACTGCTGCTCGCAAAGGTTTCTATGATGTTACTTTTCCTTTCGGTTAAAAAACATTCGAAAATAATATTTCTTTAATTAGAAGTTAGATTATAGGAAATCCTTAACAAAGATTTAAAGAGCACATTTCCTATCTAAATTTCACAGAAAAAAAATTTTCTCATCTTAATTCATGTCTTTCTATACATTTTATTTATTTTTTAACACTGGGAAGGTTTTTCTCTTTTTTTACATTGCAAAATGAGATTGACGACTCCTTACCTGGAAAACTGGCAGGGGATCGGGAGAACGGCCTTGTGTTAAAAAATTGCACAACAGTGTGATTCCATTTGTTTACCTATTTGCTTGAAATTCGAACCAAAGAAAAGAAAAAATGTTTTCTAAAGTGCAAGAAAACTATTTTTTTTTTGTATGCACGGTAAAACATTTAAAATTAATGTAGGTGCAATTATTTTTTTCTTTTTGATCAAATGTTATAAAAGCATTACAAACAACCAACAGCAGTTACATCCTGCTACTATTATTTAATAGATTAATGGAAAAATCATATAACGGTAATCTCATAATGCGACAGTTAATTAAAGCGTTTGCTACGATTTGTAGATATATGCTTCCCATTTATTGACATGTATTTTAAAACGAACTCATGCATTTTAATGAAAAAAAAAAAAAGAAAATTAAAAGCAAACCAAAATAATTTCTGTTTGTTACCTTGTTGATGAAGGAAAACGTTTCAGTCTACCTATCATAAGGTTCAAGGACAACAGGAGATCCATACCCAAAAAGCCCGATTATGGAGAGAAAGTCCAGCGGATACGAACGACAGGAAAAAAATTCTTTCGACGAAAACGTCTTTCTTTCGCAAACTGCTCTTTCTACTTTTCTGAAGCCGAAGCCTTGGAGCTCCCGCCAAAAATCACCCCCCCCCCTCGACCGACGACCACCTGTTACACTAATTAAAACTGTCTGACGATGCACATCATACAATAGTGATTGGCGATGCATTTCCCCCAACCCTGGATGCAATTCGCAATTCCGGAGTCCTGAGGGAGATCCCTGGAGATAGTCAGCCCCTCGGGTCTTACGTCCCCTCCCCGATTCTAAAGTATCACCCACCCCTTCTCGGCAGTTGGTGGCAAAGGCCTGTGAGAGAAACACGTGTCTAGCTCAGATTCTCAGAAAGTGACAATGACTTGCCACCCTGCTGGCGATTTGCGGGTGCGGACCTCTGGTTAGAAAAAGAAAAGGGAAAATTTTCCTTTCCCACTTGAACAAAAATAACTTTCGCCAGCAGAACTTACGTTCATTCATCAGAACATTGAAAATGCAATTTTAACCGTTACAGACTCTACATTGAATTTTTCTTTAAAAACTAAACTTTTATTCCAATTATTGTTACGGACTCTACAGTCATCATTTTCACAATCCATAGTTTTTTATAGAATGCACTTTTTGATTAAAATTGTTAGCAATATTAGAGGTGAGCCTTTACTTTATCTGTCTCAAGTACCAGTTTTGGCTTAAAAATCAGTTTAAGCCAGATTTATAAATAAAATTAAATGTAGAGTCCGTAACAGTGAAAATTGCATTTTCAATGTTCTGAGTGCAATTCCAAACATAATATAAAGTGAACTATGAAAACAATATGATATTCATACACTTTAGAATGTACTTTTTCAATATGTATAAAAATTTTAAACTTTTAAAAAGTTTTGTTACGGACACCCCTATGTCACAAATACCGTGAAATGCCCCTGTAATGGAATTAAAATTGAATTAAGTGAAACAAAATGATGTTAACTTTAAAACTTTGATACACTGCCTATTTAAGATAAATTTCATTTACTAGCAAAAGTTTTCATGTTTTAATGACTAAAACCCTTCCCCCCCCCTCATCCCAACTCACAGTTTTAACCAGGAATTAGTTACTTGAAACCGTATAAAAAACATTAATAAATTAATAAAAAATACTAGCTAAAGTGATTACTATCAAAAAATGTATCTAATAGTGATTTAGAGTATTCAGATAATGTGAACACTGAAATAACTATGCATGGGAGAAAAATCAACGATCAATCATGGGGAAAATATCTGATCGCCCCCCTCCCCCGCATCCCCCTTAAAATCTTGCATGCGGTGGCCCATGCCTAGGCATGTTGATCCTGCATATTCACAACTCTAACAAACTATAGGGCGCTGCAGCCACTGTCTAATAGTGGCTGAAAAAGGTAAAACAAACATATGCTGTAATAGATAAATGGCTTTTAAATTTAGTGAATAACATTAATTCTTGTTTGTATGAATTTGTTTTTCATTCTTTTGAACTAATTTTTAAGTGTTGTGGATATTTCGGACATATGTAGAAAAAGATGAGAAATCAAGAAGTATTATTTAAATGTTAGAATGAATGTAAATCACATAGTAATTTGCTTGCAAGCAAAGCTCGCTGTTTCATGTTTATAATTTCTCAATTAAATGATTTATTTTCCCTCATGCTATGTAAATTTTCAATAAAATGCTCACATGGTGGTGAAGTTACCCCTCGTTTATGGCGGTTGATCCTTTCCAGACTCTGCTGGGATAAAATATTCTTTATTTACGAAGCGAATGTTTCCCAAGTTGGAGTTCTGAAAACTTCTTTGCTATCTTTTAATTGCATTTTATAAATAAATTAGGCCCTCTAACCATAAAAGAACATTCTTTGGACAACATTACGTGGGCTGTTATCGTAAAAGATTACTCAAAATATGAGAGAAAACATTAGAATTTTGACCCCTTGAATTTTATTTATATAATTTTTATTTATAATTATGCTTTTTGCAATGACAAACTACCATAAGAGAGTGGTGTAGGCCTGAGAGCTTTAAAGTCCTTTTGGCTCAATGAAAAAGTATACTGGATTACCATCATGAAGGAACCCAGATCAAACCAGGGCAGGGACACGCATTGGTTGCCCGGCAACTCAACAGATGGTGCCATTTCCTTTCAGTACCGTTCCGCCATCATGTACTACATGGTGGTGGAGCAACGATTGCTGGATGTGTTACGTTGGCAGACTGCCAATCTGAAAAAGTAACCACCCCGCAACTAAGATTCACACAGAAAGCATATGTAGCAATTTGTCATTTTGTTTAATAATAGCCTATTAGACATTTTATAAGTATCAAATTTTCACCTTGTTAGTATTGTGCATTTAACAAACAGTTCTTACACACTATCACCAGTGTATAAAACAGTGTTACGTGTCTGCAGATGAAATATGTGCAAGTAAGTGACAATGTTACCACCACCCACACTTACTGTTTGAAAAGAAAGTGGTAGTTGTACGTTATTTATTTTCTTTCAATAACAGTAATATACAATTTCCAGTTTGTGTTTTACTGTTAAAAGCAAAAAGCAATACTTGACACTATCTTCAAAGTTATTTTAAATCCCGCCCCTCCTCTAAAGACACTACCTATTGGCCCCTATGAAGAACTTTTTTCTACTTTAATTACTATTTTAATACTTTTTTACCGGAAAGAGTTAATCTTTTCCCATTGTGAAAGGCTGGTGAATAAATTTGAAAAAAAAAAAAAAGTAATGGTGTGAAGCCGCGGGAGTCTAGAGTGGCGAGGACGATTGTAGTTTTTTAAATTATTTTACCATTGGTTCTTTTAGGGCATCAAATCCTGTAATCATTGTACTTTTAATGAATTCATCTAAGTAACTGGCAAGCAAAATCTCGCTAAGATACGCGTTCTTAGCACAATATCTATATGTTCTTAGCACAATACTAAAACTAACCATAAATCAATTTTTGGCAATTAAGATTTTATGCTTTTATTTTTTGAAATTCAAAAATTCTAAACGTTCTTTATCTGTTAGATCTAAGGCCCCTATATAGACGAGCCGACGCATCAAGATTAAGTTAGACCACTTTGGATCCAGCGCGTGTTTGAGGGTTGTCTTTTCTGGCGGGTTATCGCTTTTTGGTAACTTTTCACGTGAATTAAACGAAGCTTGGCAATGTCCCGAAACTTTGGCTCTACTCCAGCTCCGCAACAATGAAAAATGAAAGTAAAAGTACATGAATTGGATCCAAAATGGTGAAACTTGACCTTGATGCATCGGCTTGTCTTTGTCGCGGCTCTAGCTAGATCGTTCATTTCTGCTACTGCCCATTTCCATTAGATTCTGTACTAATTTTTAAAGTTAGGCAGGAATTCAAGTGAAACAGGCGATCGCAAATTGCAATCGCTACTGGAAGTCGAATTACATTAGAACGTTTCTTGACAAAACATCGTAACGTTTGCCTATGAAAAACGAGCTAGATAAAACGTCACAGCCTACTTGGCAAATAAGAGGAGATCGCTGACTGCTTGTGAGCTCTTATTGGCTCCACCCGTAGTGACGTCAGTGCCAAGTTAAGTTGCATTCTAGTGATTAGCCTTTAACTATAGCGATTGCAACTTTTCTAAATTTAGGAATTTGCGATTGCAATGGTGGTGGAGCCAATAAGAGCTCACAAGCAGTCAGCGATCTCCTCTTATTCGCCAAGTAGGCAGTGACGTTTTATCTACTCGTTTGTCATAGACAAACGTCACGATGTTTTTGTCAAGAAACGTTCCTATGTAATTCGACTTCCAGTCGCGATTGCCTGTTTCACTTGAATTCCTGCCTTAGGCAGGGATTCAAGTGAAACACCATTGCAATCGCTTCGAATTGCAATCGCTACTGGAAGTGAATTACATTATCATCAACTTAACTTGGCACTGACGTCACTACGGGTGGATCCAATAAGAGCTCACAAGCAGTCAGTGATCTCATCTTATTCGCCAAGTAGGCTGTGACGTTTTATCTAGCTCGTTTTTCATAGGCAAACGTCACGCTGACGTCACGATGTTTTTATCAAGAAACGTTCTAATGTAATTCATTTCCAGTAGCGATTGTAATTCGCGATCGCCTGTTTCACTTGAATTCCTGCCATAGGCAGGAGTTCACGGACGATTGCAACTCACCAATGCAATCGCAAATTCCCAAATTTGGATAAGTTGCAATCGCTATAAATGCTAATCGCTAGAATGCAACTTAACGTGGCACTGACGTCACTACGGGTGGAGTCAATAAGAGCTCACAAGCAGTCAGCCATCTCCTCTTATTCGCTAAGTAGGCTGTGACGTTTTATCTAGCTCGTTTTTCATAGGCAAACGTCACGATATTATTGTCAAGAAACGTTCTAATGTAATTCGACTTCCAGTAGCGATTGCAATTTGCGATCGCCTGTTTCACTTGAATTCCTGCCTGTCACAAGCTCTCTTTCACAATATGACCATATTTTATCCAGAGAAATACACATGTAGAGTGCAATGTTTTACCTTTTTCGGTAGTTTTGTAAATCACTGCAAGGTCCGTATTCGAGCTCTGAAATAAACGGCCGAAGTTTCGTCTCGGGCGGAAGGCGGGTCGAGAAGCGTTTTCGCCGGTCGGAAAAGGGGAGAACTTTTCGACCAAAGCTGGTGTAGCGAGTTTCGTGTCGAGGGCGAGAGATGGGTGGAAAACTCCCTAGGCATTCCGCCCGGAAGTTGCGTTATTCGTTTAGGCACTCAGCCGGATGTTTCGTCGCTGCTCATCGCAGCCAATCATCTTGTTGCCTATCCTCTGTCGTCAGGATCAGTTGTTTGTTTTTATTACGTGCAGTTGAAAATTCATCGCGCAGAATGACCAACATAAATAAAGTTAAAACTTCGGCCCAGCAATATGAAATCATGGTGGATTTCTTTGGGCAGTGTAATATGTGTTAGACGTTTTAAATTCAAGGTTTGCACAACACTAGCAGTACCCGCACAGCGATGCCCATGCAATAAATTTGAAAGAAGTCAACTGAATAAATTTAAATTTACTCCAACCTTCTA
This sequence comes from Uloborus plumipes, assembly GCA_038373865.1. NCBI lineage: Eukaryota > Metazoa > Arthropoda > Arachnida > Araneae > Uloboridae > Uloborus > Uloborus plumipes. The sequence continues at coordinate 170,822 of JAXGGA010000974.1, forward strand.
ATGTAAAATTATCATGTTCTTTAATTCAAATGTGCTCCACAACCTTTTAAATTCCACTAAAAGTCCTGTTAAAGTTTAAAACAATTCGTCAAATAAATCAAAAAGGCATTAAGTTAAGTAAGTAACAGATTTTGATTACTCAAATTTAGTCAATTTTCAAAGCTTAATTCTAACCGCAAATTTAAACCACTATATAACTTCAGGGGCGAAAGAGAAGTTTGTATGGAAAATGGACCTAGTGTTTCAGTTTTGCGTTTAGAGTTGCGTCTAAATTTGAGTAATTAATATCTCCTGTTCTAATTAATGGATAGAAACATGGCAAATACTTTTCTTTGTCCAAAAAACTTTCCAGCCATGTATAATGTTAGGGGGTGGAGGAAAATCCTCCCTCCCCCGCAATTATGCAGAATACACCAAAAAATGAGACTAATTAATTAATTTCAAAATAACTAATTCAAAATTTAGAATTCGGCCTTTGAGGTGCAGTTCACAGGGATACATTTGAGTTTCGTGCCAAGTTTCTAGTCTGTGGGGGCTTCTAGTCAGGGTTTCCGCTGTGGTCGCATTTTTTGAAAAATGCGAAAATGAAGCAAGGCCTTTTTTGCTTTAATATAATAAGTATAAAAAACAATGCACGATCTGAGAGAGAGAGCAAGCATGACGATACCTAACTTAATCTTATTATAAATTTTATTCAACATGTAGAAAATGCTATTAAATTCAACAATATATTGTCTTAATGGGCACAAAATCCCTCCTATAAATGCATTATTAACGATTAAAAAAAAAACTTGTGTTGTGTTGTTTCTAATACCACTCGGGTATCCGAGCCCGAGTAGATGAAATCTGCTCGATTTAAGGGAGGATAGATACGGCTTCCTTTTTATGAGCACCATTTAGGTGGAAGACCGATTTTAGCTCAACATACATGCCATAAGGACCCATTCATAGGGTAGGCATCCATTCATAACACACTTTCACACACAGAAAGGACAATGACAGGAGAGAGAGAAAGTCCGCCCATGCCCCAGCCGGGACTCGAACCCAGGGCCACTGCATCACGGTCAGACATCGCTGACCACTAGACGAGGTAGCCGACACTTGTGTTCTTTTAATATAAATTACAAGTCTAAAATTTTCACTTTGAATTTTAAAAAAATGTTACCTACTATGAATTTATTTTTATCAAGATTTCAAGGGTGAATTTTAAATTTAGCTTTCAACAGGAGATGAAGTACGACTAGATTAGAAAGATAGTGAACAGATTCACTATTTATTAATCTTTAGCCTTTTGCTAAAGCCTTTTCTCCAATTTTAGCTTTTTTGCTATAAAAAAAAATTTGAAACTCAGCTTAAACCCTGCTTCTAGCTCATCTGACTCCACTACACAGCGGAAAGTCATGACCCCCTCCCATTATTTTGAATTCACCTACCTCATAGCAACCATCATCAAACTGTATGGATAACAATACCTAGATAATCTGAAAATCTCACTAGAACCGTAAAAAAAAGAACACAGAGTCCAAATGTTGGAACTGCCAACAATTTAATCACAGTAGTTATGAATGTAACAGACCATCTGTATGTGTGAAATGTGCTGGTCCCCACAGAGCTGACCAATGTGACAGAGATAGTAATCTCCCCCCTACTTGCTTTCTCTGCGGTGGTCCATACACATCAAATTATTCGAAATGTCCTGAAAGACCACGAAAAACCAACATTGGTACAATAAAATTCAATCAAAAACCCACCACAAGTGAAAACAAAACTCTACAAAATCCATGGAATGACCCAAATAGAACTAATAACACGAAGAATAACATTAATAAAAACAACGTTCCTACATGACTTCACAAGGAATTCCTAGAAACACTACCCAACAAAAAGCCGAAACAAACAAAATAAAAAATAACATACTTGACACCTTAAATGATACACTTATGACTCTCATAGGAGAGCTACAAAAAAATGAGAAACTCCTTCCATTATGGGTAGTCACTTAAAATTTAAAATTGCGTCCTGGAACTGCAATGGCATCCAGGACAAATTCAAAACTAAAATCTCTGAACTCATTTAATTCATTGATAACCGCTCGCCTGATATCATGTGTTAACAAGAAACAAACTTAAAGCCACATGACAGCTTCTTCATTCCTGACTACTTCACATACTGTGAAGACACTTACAAATGCTGGTAGCGGTACTGCCATTCTTGTACACGAAGCTCTTAAACATAAATGCCCAAAATTAACTCTATGAAAATGTCAGTGCTGAAATTCCTGTGACAATTTACTTTAAATGTTTGCTCAATTTACCTGAACACCACCTCACACAACTACAATGATATTGAGAATCAACTAAAAAGTCCAAACATCGCAATATTAATTGGCGACTTCAATGCTAAACACAGTAATTGGAGTTCTGGAAGAACAAATACTTTTGGTAAAAAAAAAATTGAACTTTGTGCTAGCAACAATTTTCAAACCTTACTCCTGACAGCCCCACTCACTTCTGTGATGAAAACACCAGTACAACAGCTGATTTTGCTATTACCAATTTCACGAATTACTTCACTATTGACTCCCTGCATGAGCTAAGCTCTCATCACAATCCCATAATTGTCGAATTTCACCTAAATCATATAAACTTTATACCTAAAACCATCAGTACCATCAACTGAAACAAATTCACCACTACACTGGAAAATCTCACTCACTCTCCCTCATATTCAAAATATCAACAACATTGAAGAAGCTATCAACTTCATTAATGATAAAATAAATGAAGCTAAGATTGCAGCCACCCAGCTAGGACTATTACTAACAAACCTATCAAACTACCAACTTACATTCTCAGCATAATTAAGCTCAAAAATCAGTATAGGAAATTGTGGAATAAAACTAGATAATCTCCACACAAAACTACGTATAATCACCTCACCAAAACAGTGAAAAAATTGATCATTGACTACAAAAAAGAGAAATGGGACAGCTACCTTAGCTCTCTTGAAACCTCTGACAACTCTTTTCCAAGCTGCGAAAAGACTGAATAAAAAATCCCAAACCATCCCCCCCTCTACATGGTAGCATGGGTATGACTTACACTGAAAAAGAAAAAGCTAATGCTACCGCAGACTCACTAGAACAACAATTTACTCACAGCAGTCATCACTGCTGTAATAACCTCATTGATGAAGTGAATGAAAGTTATTCTACTTCGAAAGCTACTACATTCCCATCCCACCTCCTAGAATTAACACTAATGAAATTAGTGATGAAATAAAAAAACTAAAAAAGAATAAGAGTCCCGGAGAAGATGGTATTAATAATTTCATCCTCAAAAATCTCTCCTTCAACATGCTGATGTTCATTACACAAATTTCCAACACTGGCATCATCCTCGGTTATTTCCCCAACTCCTGGAAAAATGCACTTACAGTACCTATATTAAAGCCCAAAGCTCACCCAAGTTTCCCACAAAAATACAGGCCTATGAGCCTACTAAGTACTTTGTCGAAACTCTTCGAGAAAATCATTCTTTACAGAATAAACAACCATCTAAATTTCTACATCATACCAAATTACCAATTTGGCTTTAGAAACAAACATTCCACTAATCACCAACTTCTTCATTCAACTATATATTTCACAACGACTTCCAGTTAACTTTCATAAAATCAGACACGACTTGAATTAAACAAGGTGTCTTTTGAATTACATCTTGACATGTTATAGTAGAACGCAAAATGCATTTTAAAACCTGATATATTTCTCTCCGTTAAAACTTTGGAAGTACCTAGGCATAGGTACATAGGTTTCAGGGCTGTATTTAAGGGGCGAGTTTTTAGCATTCAAACCCCCTCCGAAATGTTTCAAAACTATTCCCAAAAATGCTTTTTAATGCTCTTTTTGCTGAAAAATAATATTATTACTATTTTATTTTTAGTTTTCTTTTTCACTTTCCAATTTCATTTGAAAAATGAAATTCTCATTATTGAATGATAGTACAAATTGATTTATCTGCAATATTGATCTTTATTGTAGTGTTTGAAAACACAATTTCATACACAATGCTTTTTAACTGGTGTGAGGATGCTTTGTACACATTAGAATTTTTTACTTCATTGGGAAGATATGTTATTTTATTTTTCCATGTTAATGCCCCTTAAGTATCTACAGTAACAAAAAGCAACAGAATATAGAACATATCAAATTTCATTTATCATATAGATTTCACGAGGAAAGAGTTTGTAAAACCCTCCCCGAAATAATAATCTGGTTACGGCCTTGATATGTCGATTAAAAAATATGCAGCTGATTTTGATGGTTTAAAAGATTGAATAAAAGTGAAATCGTCTTCATCGAATGGATTGCACCTGTCTCTAAATACTCTTTTTTTTCTCAACTCTCTTTGTAGTAACAAATCAAAAATATGGAGCTGCAAAAACACAAAAGTCAGGCCAAACGCCATCGTAAACAACAAGTAAATACTCTCGTTTCCCGCCTTTAAATCCCCTTTCCGCCGGAAGCGGCACAATGTCAAACTTCATTATTACATTAACTGATAAAATTGTTGCTATTTTAGTTTTTTAAGTTCTTAAATTTCTGAAAAATGTGTTGTAATTATTATTAGTTATTTTCATTACACGTGGTCTTTTGTTTGAACTGATTTGTCTTAACTACATTTTCGTATAATTAGCGTCCTGTTTGTTTATTCACTAAACTAATCAAACGCTTCAGATTTGCACTTTCAAAGGTAAGAATTTTTTATTTATTTTCCAAATAGGGGGGGGG